>JAINUW010000717.1:0-245497 GCA_020205615.1 Panax quinquefolius | reverse complement strand
GTTATTCCAACATAATAATAAAGAATGGAATAATCAAGAATTTCACCATGTATGCGGTACTTAGCGTAGGCGGAGTTATTCCAACATAATAATAAAGAATGGAATAATGAAGAATTTCACCATGTATGCGGTGCCAGCATGTAGACATGTTTATTACAACATAATAATAAAAATGGAATAATATAAGAATTTCACCATGTATGCCAGACTTAGATGTAGGCGAAGTTATTCCAACATAATAATAAATAATGGAATAACGAGAAGAATTTCAAATGTATGGGATACTTCCCGTAAACGATAAAAGTTATTCCAACATAATAATAAAGAATGGAATAACAGAAGAATTTCACCATATATGCGGTACTTCGCATAGACAGGTTATTCCAACATAATAATAAAGAATGGAATAACAGAAGAATTTCACCATGTATGCGGTACTTCGCATAGACAGGTTATTCCAACATAATAATAAATAATGGAATAACAGAAGAATTTCACCATGTATGTGATACTTCGCATAGACATGTTATTCCAACATAATAATAAAGAATGGAATAACAGAAGAATTTCACCATATATGCGGTACTTCGCATAGACATGTTATTCCAACATAATAATAAAGAATGGAATAACTGAAGAATTTCACCATGTATGCGGTATTTGACAGGCAGTTATTCCAACATAATAATAAATAATGGAATAATGTAAGAATTTCACCATGTATGTGATATCTTGATGTATACATTATTCCAACATAATAATAAAGAATGGAATAATGAAGAATTTCACCATATATGCGTGCCAGCATATGAGTTATTACAACATAATAATATAGAATGGAATAATCGAAGAATTTCACCACGTATGCGGTACTTGCGATGATATGTGTTATTCAACATAATAATAAAGAATGGAATAACAGAAGAATTTCACCATGTATGTGGTACTTCGACAGACAGGTTATTACAACATAATAATAAAGAATGGAATAATATAAGAATTTCACCATTATGTGGTACTTCGCATGGACAGGTTCTTCCAACATAATAATAAAGAATTGAATAACAGAAGAATTTCACCATGTATGCGGTACTTCGCATAGACAGGTTATTCCAACATAATAATAAAGAATGGAATAACAGAAGAATTTCACCATGTATGTGGTACTTCGCATAGACAGGTTATTCCAACAAAATAATAAAGAATGGAATAACAGAAGAATTTCACCATATATGCGGTACTTCGCATAGACAGGTTCTTCTAAGATAATAATAAAGAATGGAATAACAGAAGAATTTCACCATGTATGCGGTACTTCGCATAGACAGGTTATTCCAACATAATAATAAATAATGGAATAACAGAAGAATTTCACCATGTATGTGATACTTCGCACAGACAGGTTATTCCAACATAATAATAAAGAATGGAATAACAGAAGAATTTTACCATATATGCGGTACTTCGCACAGACAGGTTATTCCAACATAATAATAAAGAATGGAATAACTGAAGAATTTTACCATGTATGCGATATTTCGATGTATGACGAGTTATTCCAACATAATAATAAAGAATGGAATAACGAAGAATTTCACCACGTATGTGGTACTTAGATGTAACGAGTTATTCCAACATAATAATAAATAATGGAATAACATAAGAATTTCACCACGTATAGGATACTTGATGTAGGCGAGTTATTCCAACATAATAATAAAGAATGGAATAACGAAGAAATTTCACCATATATGCGGTACTTGATGAGCAGTTATTCCAACATAATAATAAAGAATGGAATAACAGAAGAATTTCACCATGTATGCGGTACTTCGCATAGAAAAGGTTATTCCAACATAATAATAAAGAATGGAATAACAGAAGAATTTAACCATGTATGCGGTACTTCGCATGACAGGTTCTTCCAAGATAATAATAAAGAATGGAATAATTGAAGAATTTCACCATGTATGCGGTACTTCAGAGAGACAAAGTTATTCCAACATAATAATAAATAATGGAATAACGTAAGAATTCCACCATGTATGGGATACTTATATAATAAAGTTATTCCAACATAATAATAAAGAATTGAATAATGTTGAAATTTCACCATATATGCGGTACTTGGCATGAACAAGTTATTCCAACATAATAATAAAGAATGGAATAATGTAAGAATTTCACCATGTATGCAGTACTTCTATGCAGCAGGTTCTTCCAACATAATAATAAAGAATGGAATAACAGAAGAATTTCACCATGTATGCGGTACTTCACATAGACAGGTTCTCCCAACATAATAATAAAGAATGGAATAACAGAAGAATTTTACCATGTATGCGGTACTTCGGATAGACAGGTTATTCCAACATAATAATAAAGAATGGAATAACAGAAGAATTTCACCATGTATGTGGTAATTCGTATAGACAGGTTATTCCAATATAATAATAAATAATGAAATAACAGAAGAATTTCACCATGTATGCGGTATTTCGCATAGACAGGTTCTTCCAAGATAATTATAAAGAATGGAATAACAGAAGAATTTTACCATGTATGCGGTACTTCGCATAGACAGGTTATTCTAATATAATAATAAATAATAGAATAACAGAAGAATTTCACCATGTATGTTATACTTCGCATAGACATGTTATTCTACCATAATAATAAAGAATGGAATAACAGAAGGATTTCACCATATATGCGGTACTTCGCACAGACAGGTTATTCCAACATAATAATAAAGAATGGAATAACTGAAGAATTTCACCATGTATGCGGTACTTCGCATAGGCAGGTTATTCCAACATAATAATAAAGAATGGAATAACAGAAGAATTTCACTATGTATGCGGTACTTCGCATAGACAGGTTCTTCTAAGATAATAATAAAGAATGAAATAACAGAAGAATTTCACCATATATGCGGTTTTCGATGATGCGAGTTATTCAACATAATAATAAAGAATGGAATAACTGAAGAATTTCACCATGTATGCGGTACTTCGCATAGACAGGTTATTCCAACATAATAATACATAATGGAATAACAGAAGAATTTCACCATGTATGTTATACTTCGCATAGACATGTTATTCTACCATAATAATAAAGAATGGAATAACAGAAGGATTTCACCATATATAAAGATTGCCATACATGAAAGTTATTCCAACATAATAATAAAGAATGGAATAATCAAGAATTTCACCACGTATGCACTTGGCATGCAAGTGGAGTTATTCTAACATAATAATAAAGAATGGAATAACAGAAGAATTTCACTATGTATGCGGTACTTCGCATAGACAGGTTCTTCTAAGATAATAATAAAGAATGGAATAACAGAAGAATTTCACCATGTATTCGGTACATCGCATAGAAAAGGTTATTCCAACATCTTAATAAAGAATGGAATAACAGAAGAATTTCATCATGTATGCGGAACTTCGCATAGACAGGTTATTCCAACATAATAATAAATAATGGAAAAACAGAAGAATTTCACCATGTATGTGATACTTCGCATAGACAAGTTATTCCAACATAATAATAAAGAATGGAATAACAGAAGAATTTCACCATATATGCGGTATCCGATGCATAGGCAGTTATTCCAACATAATAATAAAGAATGGAATAACAGAAGAATTTCACCATGTATGCGGTACTTCGCATAGACAGGTTATTCCAACATAATAATAAAGAATGGAATAACAGAAGAATTTCACCATGTATGCGGTACTTCGCATAGACAGGTTCTTCCAAGATAATAATAAAGAATGGAATAACAGAAGAATTTCACCATGTATGCGGTACTTCGCATAGACAGGTTATTCCAACATAATAATAAATAATGGAATAACAGAAGAATTCCACCATGTATGGGATACTTCGCATAGACAGGTTATTCCAACATAATAATAAAGAATTGAATAACAGCAGAATTTCACCATATATGCGGTACTTCGCATAGACATGTTATTCCAACATAATAATAAAGAATGGAATAACAGAAGAATTTCACCATGTATGCGGTACTTCTCATAGACAGGTTCTTCCAACATAATAATAAAGAATGGAATAACAGAAGAATTTCACCATGTATGCGGTTGATTTGATAGAAGCGTGTTCTTCCAACATAATAATAAAGAATGGAATAACAGAAGAATTTTACCATGTATGCGGTACTTCGGATAGACAGGTTATTCCAACATAATAATAAAGAATGGAATAACAGAAGAATTTCACCATGTATGTGGTAATTCGTATAGACAGGTTATTCCAATATAATAATAAATAATGAAAAGTTTGGGGGTATAGGTTTGAAGTTAGTAGTATTGCATTACATTAGTTGCATATGGTCCTAGTACATGTTTAGGTTGCATGATAGTCTACATTTTATTACTTATTAGTTAAGTTTGCATTTTTTTTTAGTTTTCTTTTATTTGTTTACTTAGTTATTGGTTTCGTTGCATTGCATTTCATGATCCCATGATTGAGTCTGTTGAATTCCAGTCTGGTCGATGATGATATTAAAATTTTATAGATGTTTGAACTTTGTTGATAGCTTAAGCTTAGTCATAGTTTCATACATGATGTAGTCTTTACCTGTTGCTTTGTTGTTATCGGATAGCACGGTTTTGTTATTATTAGCTTGTGGTTTAGATTAGCACATGTTTGTCTTCTAAGGGGGAAAATCTTATTTTTTTAAAATATAATTTTGTAGAAAATGAGTAATGACCACAATGACATAGAAATTCAAGTTTGGGGGAAAACTTGGGTATGCATGTTAAAAAGAAAAAAAAAGAAAAAAAAAGAAACGAAAAAGAAAAAGAGAAAAAGAACAAAAATAAAATAAACACCTTGACTAGCTAAGTCTTGTGGCCTTTGATATTCTAGCAAGTACGCTATTGGGGATTTTCTCTACACCCAGCGCCCTAAAGCCTTTTGGTTTGGGAGTCATTGGTCGAAAGCTTTTAAATGGATATCATTGAAAAGACTAAGAGGGCTTGGCCTTGCACAGTCGGGTGTAACCACAAGAATGTTAGAATATCGCCCTTGTGAGTGAATAAAAGCAGAATAAGCCCTTTGTTAACCCTTAGTTTTGATTGATGTGTTGGATTGGTTGTTATTTCATATGTCTCAGTTTTCTAGACTTAAAACCTTATTTTTCCTTCTTAGAAGCATATCATGAAGAATTTTTACCTTTATCAAGTTTATTTGTGGATATTAGCACACACACTACGTCATTGTCAACAGGTTTGGATTTTCAGATTGTATGTCTTTATGACTTTAGCTTGGTTTGATGCTTTGTTCATAGATCTTGTAATTTCTTAGAGGCAACTCCTATTGGAATTCATATTTGGCTAAAAATTTAGGATTTATTATCATAGTGGCGTAGTTTGCATATCATGTAGATTGCATTTGTATTTTCTTCTTGAGGACAAGAAATAGTTCAAGTTTGGGGTATTTGATAAGTAGGTTTTATACTTACTTATTGGCTATCTACTTGCTAGAACTATAACTTAATCTCAAGTGTTTTAGTTACTTGTTATGCGTTTTATCTATATTTTGTAGTTTGCATGGCAGAAACTCTTTTGTTAGCATTGTGGATTGAAATGGCATTGAAAAGGCGTGTTGGCGAGCTTGTGGTGGAATGAAGATGGAACTGGCATATGAAACTAAGCATGACAAGTGGAAGTGACATGGAAGTGAGAAGAAGAAGAAGCTTGAAGCTAGCAGCAGCAGCAGCAGCTAAAAGACTAGCAAATATCCTGCGGAAAAACACAGCAGTGCGACCATGCCTTTATAATGCTTGGACACGGCACGCCCACGCCAAGAGGAAATCTCAGGCAGGAGCAGCTCGCCCGTGCCCCATTATTCTTACGGGGTGGTGTGGCCGCGCCAGAGAAATCTTGACCAGTATTGACTTTTCATTAAAAAATTTATTTACGTGTTTTTCCTTAAAAGGGTGTAATTGGATGTTATAGACTTAGGCTTTAATCATTATTTTTTACCATCCTAGGGTTTTGCAGAGACAGGGAGAGTTCATAGCTTTTACTTCTAATTTTTGGGCTTCTCTCTTGCCTCTTTGTTAGATTTTCATAATTAGGGTTTTGATTTATTTGATTTAGGAATATTGATTCAACTTTAAAAGTTTTCATTGGACAAAGAAATATCAAATTTGCACTTTCTTATTCTCTTGGTTCTCTTTGTTTTCATATTATATTCTCATGCTTGAACAGATTCCCATAATGGTTATTGCTTCAGTGATGAACTAATCTGCATTATGGGATCTTAATGGACCTTTTTTCTTAGTTCAAATTTCTATGCCTCTTTGTTAGATGTGATTGATTATTCATGGATTTCCTAATATGGTTGTTTTAATTTTTTAGATGTTGTATGAAATTGGAAAATGAAGTACAAATTCAGATTTAGCCATATTAGCATATGTTCATTATTTTTACATGTGATAGATTTTATGATTCGTAATCTGGATAGATATATATCATATTACCGTGTGTAGTCAATTGAGAGGACTTGTGCTTAAATCCATATTACTCTTAAGTCATATAGAATTGGATGTTCACACATATTCAATCTTTTGTGGATTGTATGTGATATGATCATGGTATATCGAGAGACAACCAAGTTTTACCTTTGTGTTCTCGACTAACCATCCGAAGTAATCAATTAGACTTAAAAAGAGGTATATAATTTTAATAAGGCACTAAGTGAAGTTAGAATCCCATATCTTCTTAATTTGAATCATATGTTTGTTAGTTAGTTTATTAGTTGATAATCATTCTAGATAGTTAATTCACTTCTTAATCATTCGTTTAAGTAGGCTAAAATAATTATAAAGTTTTTGCATGTTAGACTAAAAATAATCATTTTTCTCTGTGGGATCGATACTTTTCTTACCTTATATTACTTATGGACCGCGTGCACTTGCGTGTATGTGATTGTTTTGTTAACACCGAAACAAGCTTACATTTGCTCCTAGCTCTTCGGCAACTGTTTCTCCCCTTTCTAGAGAGGCTTTGGAGCGGAGGGTATAACTTTTGACTTTTGAGACATATCAGGCTCACGCATTGTTGTTGACTACATTATGAAGTCGGGAAGCTACTCTTTTAGAGAGGGACGAGGTCCGGGCTTCCAGGGATGCTGCTATTGTTGAGAGTGCTACTCTTAGATCATTCACAGATAACATCGTCGCACAGAAGAATAAGCTTTTTGGTTTTCATGATAACGCTATGCATACTATGATAGAGCTTTTGACCTGTATTAAGACATTTGGGTAGGAGCTTAGGGATGCCCCTCAGTCTTCAGAAATGGATCTGCTACTGGATTTTGTGACGCCTCCAAATTCAGGTACTTTAAACCCGAACTCGGTGCTTCACGATATCATTTCTTCGAGCGAAATAATAATAATAATATAGACATTAAAATTAATTAACATACATCAGAGTTTTCTAATCCCCCAGGTTCGCAACCCTTAATACATTACATAACACGATAATAATAAATATCATTGTCTTAGTAGAGTCTAAATATTACATAGGATAGCATAGAACTCATTCTGCAACCTTTCCTTTTTCCTTGTTCTTAGCAGATCCTTCAGGTTGATCACACTTAACTGAAAACATTTAAATTAAGCAACGATGAGCATTTGAGTGTCCAGCAAGTAATAACAAGCAATAAAAGTTAGCTGAAGGAAGTAAATGTTTTCTATAAATGACACTTCTACACCGAATCAATGGGTGTGAAGTAAGCTGAAGCAACCATAAACAACAAATCAATTCTATTTCAAAATTTTGAAACTACGTACTAACAATTAATGAAGAGCAGTAGACATACTATGAACATTGTTTTAAATTTTTGAAAAGGTTAAACAGAACTTCATCTATAAACCGTCATAACTTACAGGCACGGGGATGATCAGCTCGTTATGCCCTGTATTGATCAATACTACATGTTCGAATTATATTTTTGTCCAGCAAATCCGCCTTAGGCGCACAAAAATTTCCCATATTCGGGATGTTCATAGTTAGTCTAGAATCCGAACCAAAACAATTCGGTTGGATGTCAATAACGTTCTATCATGATCAATAATATTTTTAAATTTGTGTCTAGCCGAGTCAAATAGTTTAGACGACTTTTAAGTCATTGTATACATACTAGAAACCATTAAATATGTTTCAACATGTGATTAAATATAATAATTATCCAAGTGAGGACACTTGTACAACCATGCTTAGAAATTAACGAACATAATAAATATCAGGATTATACAATAATACTACATTGATAAACAATGATCGGATACTTTCAGAACTTGTATGAATACAAATGTTTGGATACATAATCAATAAAAATAGAATTAATAATCTGGCATATCAATAATATAATTCTGAAACTTTCTTAATCATGTTTATTGCATAAAGTAAATGCAAAGGTATGATACTTGTCTGATATGCTGCTTACACAACTTAGTTTTATCTTTTATATCAAGACCTATCATTAATAAGATCATTTGTTCGATTAGAATAACTCATAGTACTACTATTTACAGTAAGCACATAACCTAATCACATTGTCGCATAAGTTTAACAGTCTATTGGATCACAAACAGACACGTATCTAGTCAAATTATCTAAGTCCAGATCAATTTCTGAAACATTTCGATGTACCGACGACTTTATCGGATAATTATCGTGTCTAAAACTCTATTTTGTAGTTCAATATTCGTTTAGATAATTTAAATATCAGTCATATTATTTTTCCATAACTTATAATAATTTTAAATTATATATTATAATTTATCATGAATTTTCAAACACCAGAATCATTATAAAATGATTTAGATAATAAATAATTCTATTATCATTAATATTTAAATAATATTAAAATATTAATGAAACCATTGCCAAAATATTAAAGTTATGTATAATAACTTCAAATATTTTCAAAGTATTAATATTATCCTTAAATAATTTTAAAAACATTTAATATCATTTCTAAATAATTACCATTAATATTTAAATATTAATGTATTATTTATCAAAATATTAAAAGTCATTTATTATAACTTTAAAAAATTTAAATCATTTATATCCTTTTAAATGATTTTTAAATTAATAAAACCATTTTCAAACTATTTATTTAATATAATTATTAAATAAATTTAATATCATTAATATTAAATTATTAATGAAATTTACCTTTAAATATTAAAAGTTATATTTTATAACTTAAAATATTTTTAAACTCTTTATTTTCATTTAAAATGATTTTTATAATATTAAAATCATTTTTAAACTAATTTATGTAATATAATTATTAAATAAATATAATATCATTAATATTAAATAATTAATGAAATTTTCTTTAAAATATCAAAAGTTATATTTTATAACTTAAAATATTTTTAAAACCTTATTATCATTTAAAATGATTTTAATATAATAAACTCATTTTTAATTAATTTATTTAATGTATTTATTAAATAAATTAAATATAAATAATATTCAAATAAATACTAATATTTATGAAAAATATGTCAAATTATTAAAAGTAATTTTTATAAATTAAAATAATTTTTAAAATAATTTTTGTGATTTTTAGAAATTATTTTCTATTTTTAAATGATTTTTAGAAATTAAATTAATTAATTCTAATAAGTCTGTCGCTAAAGCCTTTAGCGACATAAAGTGTCGCCGTAGGTGTTCTTGAGCTGAAGAACATTCATGAGACAGTTTCGAGTGAGCTACTTTGACCAGCCTTAATTCGCTATGTATTGTGTTTCTAGGTAAGATATATAATGGTCAGATCTTGTAGAATTAGTGTAATACTACAAGTTCCAACAACAAACATGATCAAACAACATAACACGAATGAGATCTAATAATGCAAAGTGCCTGTCAGAGCTGTTCTTCATTTTTTGGGTTACCCAGAAACGAAGAACAGTACGACTGGCCTACTTTGGGCTTCCACAACTTGCAATCCATGTGTTGTTTTTGTAATTTAAGAATTTCAGTGTAGCCAACATGTAAGGGTACAAATCTATTACATAAAATAAGTCTAACAACAGAAGCGTAAGATCCATGCCGGTCAAACCCTGTCAGAGACGATGTTCATACTTTTTCTGGGTTACCCAGAAAACATGAACTGTGTTCGACCAAGCTACTTTGACCGGCCACTAAATCCTACCAGTTTGATGTTTATGTGTTTTAAAGGCATTAACATGTAGTCTAAATAAAATGTTATAACTTAGATGCAACATCAAAAACAAAACAACAAAAACATGAGAGATTTGGGATTATGAAGATGTTGTTAGACAGTATTTAGGCACATTCTGGGTTACTCATAACTGCTTGGTCATGGTCGGTCAACCGACTTTGACCATCAATAAGTTGCTATATAAACATGCTCTGACCTTGATTCAAGTTTCAGAACACAGATCTCATAGCATACTACATGTTTAAACATTTAAACAACCAAAAACATAAACATAATGAAATGTGTGGGGTCTGACATTCGGTTGTCAAACAAAAATTTCCAGTTTTCTTGATTTTTGAAATCTTTAGATGCGTGCTTATAAATGTTATCCACTATGTACTAACCCAGATCAACTATATATACTATAAATAACATATTTGAACACTTAAACACAACTTCTAACAGTGCATCAAAGATCATATTTCAAATTAGGTTTTTACCTTTCTATGAACAAGTTCATGATTCTAGGCTTCTGATCTGTTATAAGTGATAGTGGGGCTTGATTTGGGAACTGATTTACTTAGAAATTCTATGGGTCTAGGGTTGAGAGAGTTTTGGTGTAATGTGATGAGCAAATGAGCTTAAGATGATTATTTTCTCTCTCTTGATCTATATATATATATATATATATATATATATATATATATTGATGCAATGGACAAGGCTGATGAAATGGCTGATTTGTGTGGTTTATTTAGTCACATGGTTGGTCTTGGAGTAGTTCACCAACTACATTTTGGCTAGATCTACAAGTTATCTCAAAATAATGCAACAATTGTATTTTGGTCATTTTAAACACAATTTTAATGGCAATTTTGTAACTTGGAAAACCCTTAGGGTTTGACCCTTAGGGTTTAACCTTAAGGTCTCACAAATTTTTGATTTTTTTTTCTAGGATTTCTAATTAGGCCAAAAAAATGGAAATTTAGTTTTTAAAAATTACAAATTAGGGTTACATAATTAGTTTAGGTCTTCTAATTACTTAGAACTTACTAATTAGGTTTAGGAATTTACTAATTACAGTTAGCTTTCCAATTATGAAATTATGGTTAGCAATTTCACAGTTAAGGTTCCTAATTTATAAATTAGGGTTTCTAATAATTAGGGTTCCTAAATAATAATTAGGGTTTCCCTAATTAACCTTAAATTCTATAATACTTAACATTAGACACAATAACACCATCACTTATTAGTCTTAAAGTCTTAGTTGACTTCCGAATTAGCGTTTATCAAAATAATACTAGGGTTGTACTATTACACCATAATTGACCAACCATTATCAATTTACACTTACAATACATATTTATAGCACTGAAATATAATTAATATTATAGTAATATTCTCATTCCTTATTCAAAATCCATATCCCATAACTTTCATATATATACAAAATTTTAATTAAGCTAAAATAATTAACTTAATCGATCTCGAATAAATTCATATAATAAAATAATTATTATAATTATTTCATATATTAAATAATACTATAATCATATTTTCATAGAAAATAAATAATTAAATATTTTCATTACAAAATTAATATATTATAAAAATATAATTTATAATAATCAATAATTCCTTTTAAAAAAATTATTTTCAATTATTCATGTAATAAATAAATTTTTATTTATCACATAAATATATACGCTTTACCTTATACATATTCCCACCTTTAAAATAATAAAAAAAAAATTATACGTAAAATTTCTTATTTAATTATATAGAAAATATCGGGTTATTACAGATTTGTTGACCCGTCTGGTTGTGGGATTATAGATTAGCTTTTCATTTCTTGCATAGACTAGGTTAGTCACTTTTGTCGTGTACATGACGCATTGTATATATCAAACAGTAAAATATAGAAAAGGAAATATATTTTAGTTCACTTCTCTTTTGGATATGTTTTGACTTGGCTTTATGGTTGCAAGAATTCTCAATGACTTGCTGTCTTGATGTATCGCAAACTCTTTCCTGATGGATTAACATTGAAGTGTCATAGTATCTCTCAGAATTAGTTATCGATCTTCAGGTTTTTTCTGGTGTACATGATTTCAAATGTAATTTTGGTGTTTTGGAACTGGTCTTGGTCAGTGTTTAGGTTGAGGTAACGTGTTTGGTTCTTGGGTTTTGGGTTTTTTTCCAAAGGTTAGAACCACACCATAAATGGCTGCCTATGTACTCCCGTGTATAGGGGAGATCAGGTCTTACGTAGTTCAGGCTTAGGCTAAATGTTTTAAAAAGTGTTTATTTGTTTGATTTGAACTAGATTTTGGGTTAAGATGTTAATTTTGAGGGTTAGAACACACCATAAATAGCTGCCTACGTACTCCCGTGTATGGGGGAGATCAGGTCTTACGTAGTTTAGGCTTGGCTTGATAGGACCTGATTTGATTTGATTAACTTTTTCCGAACAGGATTGTGACTGCTAGGGTTCGGACATAGTATCTTTTGGCAGAGTCTGAATTGATAAGCTATGGAAATTCTTCGTCGTCTACTTCTTGTAATCTGAGGGCTCCTCTTGACAACATGACTTCCTTGACAATGAAAGGGCCTTCCTAGGTTGGGGCGAATTTTCCTTTGGCTTCATCTTGATTTGAGATGACCTTTTTCATCACCAGGTCATTTTCTTTGAATTGCCGAAGACGGACCTTCTTGTTGTAGGACCAAGCAATCATCTGTTGATATAACTGACAATTGAAGATGGCGGTAGCCCTTTTCTCATCTATCAGAGACAATTGGATGTACCGATCTTGCAGTTCTATATAGGCATCCATTAACACCATTAATGAGGTCGTTTTTACTTCTATGGGAAGTACTGCTTCTGTAATACCCGAGAATTTTTTGAAATATTATTAACAATTATATTAATAAAATTTGAATATTTATTTGAATATAAATAAATATTGATGTGGCATGGGATATAGTAATTCATAAATATTAACTAAGTTAATATTTATGTGTTAAGCTTAATTTAAAACTTATAAGGATGACCTAGTGTGGCATAATGAAAGACTAAGAGATTCATTAAGTGAATTAATAAAGGAATGATTTAATAATAGAAAGATTAATTAATATTATTTAATTAAATATTATTATGAGTATTTTCATATAAATGAGTAATAAAGTAATATCATGAAAAATGAATAGGATGTTTAACTAGTAGTATTATCAATTTAGGATTTAATTCATGCTATGTGAAACTGAAAGGGTGGTAGAGGCTGGAACTGACTAGTAGCTAAACCAGGTTTAACATCACATGGATCGGTAGAATAAAGCGCCTTCTTAAAGACAAGTCAAGGCGAATGGTAGCCAAATGACTGATTTGGAAAGTTGGTTATTACTGTGGTTATGGTAGGGGACATTATTGTAATGTGTGACATTAATGAAATCATATGATAAGAGTAAATTTAATGGTATGAAGTACTAAGTAGCGAAATAGAATCATGTGTGACATTTTAATAAATAAAGAATTAATTAATTATGTATCTAAGAAATTCGGAAAGAAGTAGAATGTTAGAAAAATATACATTTAATATTGAATATTTTTATAATATTGAAATATGTGTACTAATAATATTTATGGAGAATACATAGTTAATAATTTCTAACTCGCATTATTTTATCTCGCATTAAATATTAAATTATGTGACCTAATGTACATGGAGTATATGATATGAGTACATATATAATCCCTAACTTTCTTTATGTAGTAACATTAGTACATTAAAATAATATAAGGGAACCAAAGAGGAATTAAACTAACTATATTTGGAAACCAAATGCCGAGTTTTATAAACTTGTCCCAAATCAATTAGGCCAAACAGTATTCTATATCTCCTTTACGTGAACTGCAGAGCTTGGAACTATGAGGACCTAGAATTTTAAACAATACAATTTTTTTCGAATAATTTTTTTTTTATTTAACATTGGTATTGATTATCAATATTATGTTGAGTATCTGTGATATGAGCTTAGCAAGATGGTCAAACTATTTATTGACTAAGTAATATGAGTGAAGTTTTGTTAAACAACTAAGGAAAACCCTAACCCTAATTATGGATAGGGATTCAATAGTTAATACAATTATTATAATTGTATATCTGAGTATGTGTTAGTACAATATGGAATTAATGATCAAAGGTTGATCATATAAGGTCTAACCTTAGTAAACCCTAATGGTAGATTATAAACCATAGTCTGCAGTTAAGAAACCCTAACGATCAGTTAGGAACCCTAATTGTATTTTCAAAAACCTTAATTTCCTATTTGGGAATCCTAAACCCTAATTGTGATTATTAAACCCTAAGAGTTAAGATTTAAGGGAATCATGTCAAATGACTAAGCTGCCCTTAAAATCATGTGGGAAATTACCAAAATACCCTTTTAGAGGCAAAATTATTAAAATACCCTTTTACTTAACTTGTAAGTTAAAAGATTATATAAATCTTGTGACTCATCATTTGGATAAAAACATGTGCTTAAAATCAAAACCAAATCTTATCTTAAGTGCTACCTTGCAAGATTGAGATTCATTGAATCAAAGATAAGAGATTAAAGAGAGAGAACACCAAAACAAAAGCCTCATTTGTGTGCATACACTAGCCAAACCTTTCTCCCTCTAAAGCCATGAAAAATAGCAAGTAAATTAGTCCCTAACTAAGTCCCTAACACCCCAAGATCATATTAGGAAATAAGGATTAGAGATTGTTCAATGAGAGGTATAAACCCTAACCAAATTTAATCTTTTATGCTAGGATAGATTATGTGTTTTTATGTTTATTTATGTGTTATAAGATGTTATTTAGTTATCTATGATGATATATCATAGATTCATAACATCAAAGTACTTAAAAATGAAGTTTTGAAAACTATCAAGAACCCAAGATTTATGGCATGACAACCAAATGTCAGAGGCCATAAATCTAGATTTGTTAAGGGTTAGACTTGTTAGTTGTATTAGTGTTGTAGTATGCTATGAGGGGAGTAATCAGGAAGTTGAATCATGTTCATAGCATGTCCAGATTCGAAAATATTAACGGTCAAAGTGGGTTGACCAGCCATGGATTTGAGTTTCTGGGTAATCTAGAAATTCTCCAGCAGTGTCGGTCAAAATGTTCATGTACCTATATCTTGCTTGTGTTATGTGTTTAGCTTGTGTTAATGTATCAATATTATACTTTGGTATATGGACTATGGAATCATGACTTTAGAACACTTAAACAAACAACAGAATCAAAGTTGTAAGCAATCAAACTAGGTTGACCGAGCACAGATTTGATTTTCTGGAAATTCTAGAAAACTGATGAACAAGTTTTCTGACAAGGTTTGACCGAATCAAATCTTGAGATTGTGATGTAGTTAAATTACCTAAGTGTAGTACTTTTGTTCTTTGACATATGGTCTACAAGATTGTAACACTTAAACACACAAACAATACATAGAAATCATGTTATAGAGGCTGCAAAGTAGCTATCAAGCACTAACTGGGTTTTTGGTAACCTAGAAAGCCCAAAACAGGCTTGACAGCCACTTTGAGCTCTTAGATCTTGCATATAAAATGTAGTTTGACCTTAATTATTGTTCGTACATGTAGTATTACATCAATATTACATAACCATTACACTTGCATGCCTAGAAACATTATTAGCAATGAATTAAAGCTGGTCAAACTAGACACCTAGAGGCCGACTTTGAATGTTCTTGAGGCTCAAGAACACCAATAGTGATAGTTTTTGTCGCTAAAGCCTTTAGCGACAATTTTATTAAAATTAATTATATTAATTTCTAATAAATAGATAAAAATAGAAAATAATTCCTAAAAATTCATATATGAGTTTTAAAAATTATTTTAAGTTATAAAAATTAACTTTTGATAATTTGAAATAATTTTCATTAATATTTTAATTTATTTAAATATTAATGATATTAAATTAATTTAATAATTGTGTTAAATAAATTAGTTAGAAATGATTTTAATATTTCAAAAATCATTTTAAATGATAATAAAGTGTTAAAAAATATTTTATGTTATAAAAGATGACTTTTAATATTTTGAGATTAATTTCATTAATTTCATTAATATTAATTATAATAGATTTAATTAATAATTATATTAAATAAATGGTTTAAAAATAGTTTTTATGATTTAAAAATAATATAAATGATTTAAAAATATTTAAAGTTATAATAAATGACTTTTAATATTTTGAAAAAAATACATTAATATTGGAATATTAATGGTAATTATTTGAAAATGATTTTAAATGTTTTAAAACTTATTTAAGGGTAATATTAGTGTTTTAAAAATATTTTGAGTTATTATAAATAACTTTAATATTTAGACAAGGATTTCATAAATATTTTAATATTACTTAAATATTAATGATAATGATAATATTCATTATTTAAATTATTTAAAAATGATATCGTTGTTTGAAAAATTATTATAAAAGATAATAATTATTTAAAAATTATTATAAGCTTCTGAAAAATATTGTAAAGGATAATTAAACTATCTAAAATAATATTGAAGCTTTGGAATAGAGTTTTACTGAAAATAAACTCGTTAATTGTCGGATATAGCAATCAAGACTTTGTATTAATATAGAAGTCCAACCATATTGAACTAGTTAGACCTGATAAGTGTTTGTATAGGTTATAAACACTGTTATGACTATATGATTATGTGTTTAAGCTATATAGCAACGTTAAATGACAGTATTGTCTGACGTGGTGTGTTATGCTAATTGTGAGACCAATATTATTAATTATAGGTCTTTCAAATGCAGCTAAATTATATTGTGTAGCATTAGTCAATGACCAATGTAAGTTTCCTTAACTCAATCTCGAGTTATTACTTTTCAAATATAGTAGTGGGTAATTATTGCTGATTATTCCACATCTGAGATTTATTATTGATTATTTGCAGTTAGTGCAAGTTCATTAACTCAACCCGAATTTTAAAATTTCAAAAGTATGAATGGGGAATAACTATTGTTGGTTATTCATAATATTATTGTTGATTGCAAATAGTGCAGTTGATCCATGTCTATTATTGAATAGTTTTTGAGGTATGTCTTAGATAATTATCTTGGCTAGACGAATATTTGTTGAAACTTGATATGTTCTAAAATTTGAACTCAATTGTTAGATTGATGCCAATTTTTTGAGCTAGATCCAGATAGATATTATATGTTGAAATCATAGTAGTTCTTTAAATCCAAACTATATTGTTGTGATATGAATTCTTGATGTAAAATTGAGATGAACAACCCTTATATAAAGGGGACTTTGTGGTCGAATATACGGCCTTTGCGCGATTTTTGAGTATTATGCATAATATTGGGTACAATGAAGTTGATCACTTTATGTACTTGCGGAGGGGTATGATTTAATCTTTATGGTTATCTGATACACCTGGGTAATTTCAGCATTAAATAACTGTTAATTACTTAATTTGTTCAAGATCCATTGTGATCACTCAGCATAAAATCTGGAAATAATCCACTTTGTTATTACGTAGTATTATCTTTTGATAATCGATTGAACATTATTGAAACTTCGAAAGCGTTTTACTCTTTCATCATTGAATTGTTGGTTAGCATGAAATTTGATAAATTCTTGTTATCGATAAATGATTTATTCAGCTAATTAAATGTCCTTTGAACATTATTGAAGTCCTGTCGAATCTAGACTCTAATATTCTTGATTCATATTCTTTATTGTATATTTTAACTTGCGGAGCAAACTCGTTGCTCACCATTGCTTAAATATAACATTTCAACTAAGAACGAAGTAGTAGGATGGTCAGCGAAGGACAAGGGCAAAGGCAAATTGTAGGAGTAGTTAATATGAACTTTATTTGTTGTGATATTATGTGTAACCCATTTTGTATATCTGAGGGGTATGTTTGTTATGTTAAGGTTAGAAAACTTGGGATATTGTATTAATGATATTAATTAATGGAATTATTCTTAATTGAATGGGTAGTTAGATGATGGATCGTGAGCACCAAACTCGAGGGTTAGGTAACCCGAATTTGGGGGCGTCACAGGTTGGTATCAAAGGTGTAGGTTATAAACCTTAAGTGGGGGGAAACCTTAAGATTATAACCGTAAGCAAGATAGAGAAAACTCATTTAGAGTTTTAAGTGAGGGATTGACGATGTGCATCAATAGTAAGATATGTGGACACGTAGTGTTTATGAATTTCATACTGGTGATGTACTAATTAAGATTGTTTAAAATTGATTGTAGGATGTCAGAAGGTGATGAAATGATTACAAAGATGTTAGCGGCTATTGCACCAATGGCATTAGCCGAGGTGCTAGCTTAGAGTGAGTCAGATGAAGAAGTTGTAAAAGACAAACCTATGGTGAATCTGGGAAGCGATCATGACGAGTATCCTTAAATGAATCTGAATGAAAATGAAGTGGTAGATTCCAAAGAAGCCAAGGTGAAGTCAGAAATTAAGACCAAAGTGGGAGAAAAAGGTCGAGTATCTGCAAAAGTTCAGGAGCTACTGAACAAGGTATTTCTTTTGGTGGAATTGTGGAAGAGAAAGAAGGCGTTGTGTGAGATGACCGAAGAACAAAACGATCTGAAGGCACAAGTGGATAGAATGAGGGCTGAAGGTGGTGGATCATCGGAAGGTACAATCAAGTAGAAGAAGGATAACAATAAAAGGAAAAGGAACAATGACAGTGACAATAATTTAAGAAATTCAAAATGCAAAGAAGAAGCAAGCATGTGGCAAGCGTGGAAAGAATCATTTGGGAGAGTGTATGATGGGGAAGAATGTGTGTTTTAATTATGGATGGGAAGGAAATATTTTGCCAAATTTTCAAAAGACAAATAAAAGAAGATGTTTTTCATGTGGTGGAATGTGTCACGGATTCAACAAGTGTCCTAAGAAGAAGACATATGAAGGGAGTGGACTGTAGACAGATTAAGCAGGAGCAGTAGTACCTTTTGGTAGTGAGATGCAATATTAAAGATTGTAATATGTATACAATGAGTAGTCATATGTAAATATATATATATATATATATATATATATATATATATATATATATGCATCTCTATATGAATGTAATCATTGTTTTCAGTATGAATATTAGGGTAAATTTTGTTAATTACAACTTTTGTGTAAAGTTGTGGTAGTTAATCCCGATATTTGTCAAAAGGGGATAGTAACTGATTAAAGTAGTATGTGTTATGTACTAAAAGTACTATGTGCTATTTGAATAAATATGCAATAATATGAGAAATTTGTGTTAAATTCTTATTTTGCTACTAATAAGAATTAGTATAGAGATAAAGGATTAATGTAAGTTTTATTTAATCAGATAATGTCGCCTAGATGACAAAATCGAAATCAAAGGGAGGAACAATTGGTGAATAATGAAGGAGGTCAAGCAGACCCAATGCAAAATTTTGTAGACATGTTAGCTCAAGTGATGCAAAATAGGACACCAGCAGCAAGAGATCTACCATCCAATAGATTGTCAAATTTCAAAGATTTTAAAGCGGTAGGGCCGCCAGAATTTGAATGGACTACTGATCCAATTAAAGTCCAAACTTGGGTGAAGGAGATGGAGAAGGCGTTTGTTACTGCGAGAGTAGCAGTGGAGCACAAGACAGCTTTTGCTACCTATTTAATGAAGGGAGAAGCTAATTGTTGGTGAGAAACAAATCAGGTTAGAGCTGGGACAAAAGTAGTCACGTGGACAAGGTTTAAGGAGTTGTTCTTTGAGAACTATTTTTCGTCAAGAATGCAAGCCAGGATGGAAGTGAAGTTTTTAGAATTAAAGCAAGAGAACATGTAAATTTTAGAGTATGTCGCTAAATTCAATGAATTAGCGAGATTTTTACCTCATCAGGTGGATACAAAGGCACAAAAAGTGTGAAGGTTTATGAATGGAATGAAGCCAGGGATATTTAACAAGGTAACCGTGTTGGAGATCAATACATTTGCGACTCTATTAGAAAAAGTAATCATTGTTGAAGGAGGAAGTGAAGCTGCATCCAGATACCATCAGGAGAAGAAAAAGAAGATGAATGAAGGAGGTAATAGTGGTGGGAGTAATCCCAATAAGAGGAAATGGAGTTATAATACCTAATCAGGAAACAAGTCAGGAGAGAGTAAGAAGGGAGGTGAGTCGTGTGTGGTTTATGGGAAGAACCATCTGGGAGTTTATTTGAAGGGTAAAGGAGTCTGTTTTAACTATGGTCAAGAGGGACACATGTCTCCCAATTGTCCCAGTCAAAAGAAGATACAAGGTTGTTTCTTTTGTGGATCATCAGATCATCTGGTTCGAAATTGCCCAAAGAAGAATGCCGATAAGGGAAGCATCAATAAATAAACCAGCAGCGGAACACTGACAGACAAAGGACCTGCTCAGCCGGGAAGACCAATGGCACACACTTTTAATATGATGGTTGAAGATGTAGTGGCTGAACATGAGGTGCTGATAGGTAAAGATTTTGCGCCGTAATATAATTATGTGGATAGTATTGAGTAGATATCAATGTGAGTTGTTTCAATTTACGGAATCGAGTCACAAGTTAATATATGAATCACAAATTAGTATTGTGTTTATATAAAGGAATTGATGATACAACTTTAAAAGATATTAAAACATAAGAAGGTAGTGATTTCGGGAATGAAATCCTTATAAGGAGGGGAGAATGTGAGGACCCAAATTTTAAACAATACATTTTTTTTTTCGAATAATTTTTTTTTATTTAACATTGGTATTTATTATCAATATTATGTTGAGTATCTGTGATATGAGCTTATCAAGATGGTTATAAAACCCTAAACCCTAATTATGATTATAAAACCCTAAGGGTTAAGATTAAATAGAATCATATCAAATAACTAAGCTACCCTTCAAATCTTGTGGAAAATTAGCAAAATACCCTTTTAGAGTTGAAATTACTAAAATACCCTTTTGCTTAACTTGTAAGTTAAAAGATTTTCTAAATCTTGTGACTCATCATTTGGAAAACAACAAGTGCTTAAAATCAAAACCAAATTTGATCTTAAGTGCCACCTTGCAAGATTGAGATTCATTGAATCAAAGATAGGAGATTAAAGAGAGATAAAACCAAAACAAAAACCTCGTTTGTGTGTATACACTAGCCAAACATTTCTCCCTCTCAAGCCATGAAAAATAACAAGTAAATTAGTCCCTAACTAAGTCCCTAACACCCCAAGATTAGATTAAGAAGCAAGAATTATAGATTGTTCAAAGAGAGGTATAAACCCTAACAAAATTTAATCTTGTATGCTAAGATAGATTATGTGTTTTTGTGTTTATTTATGTGTTATAAGATGTTATTTAGTGATCTATGATGATATATCATAGATCCATAACATCAAAGTGCTAAAAAATGAAGTTTTAAAAACTGTCAAGAACCTTAGATTTATGACATGACAACCAAATGTCAGAGGCCATAGATCTAGATCTGTTAATGGTAAGACTTGTTAGTTGTATCAGTGTTATAGTATGCTATGAGGGAAGTAATCTGGGAATGGAATCATGTTCATAGCATGTCCAAATTTCAAGATATTAATGGCTAAAGTGGGTTGACCAGCCATGGATTTGAGTTTCTGGGTAACCCATAAATTCTCCAGCAGTGTTTGACAAGATGTTCATGGACCTAGATCTTGCTTGTGTTAATGTATCAATTTTATACTTTGATATATGGACTATAGAATCATGGCTTTAGAACACTTAAACAAACAACAAAATAAGAGTTGTAAGCAGTCAAACTAGGTTGACCGAGCATAGATTTGGTTGTTTGGAAATTCTAGAAAACTGATGAAAACGTTTTCTGACAAGGTTTGACCAAATCAGATCTTAAGATTGTGATGTAGTTAAACAACCTAAGTGTAGTAATTTTGTTCTTTGACATATGGTCTACAAGATTATAACACTTAATGTGACAACCCAAATTTTTATAAATTATTAAAATAGGAATTTAATAATTAAAATCCTTATTATATGATGTTTTGAGTTTGAGTATGTATATATACGTGCTATATATTTTGAAATATATGATCTAGTGTGAAGAGGAATATATATTCATATATTGGGAAAATGAGGTTTAATAGCTAAGTTAACTATTTAAGGAATTAAATGAATTTAGTAATTAATTTTAAATATTTATTGAATTAAATAAATATTTTAAATTTATTTATTTATCGAGATAAATAAATGGTTGATAAATTTGTGGTGAATTAATTTAGTAACTAAATTGATTAATGTTAATTAAATTGAGTATTGATAATTTTATTTGAAGGATTTAATTTAAGGAAATAATTAAATTAAATCAATGGCTTAATATTTAGGAAGATAATTAAATTAAGTGAATTATTTAATATTAAATGAGTAAATTAAATAAAGTTATGTTTCTAATTTATTAATTAAATTAGATATATGATTATTTATTAATTATAAGGTATAATGATAATAAGAATTTTATTGTTGTTATATAAGTTATGTAAATTAACTAAACTAAGTTATTTAAATTGATCAACTAATGGTGTGACATGAAACTATATAATATAATAATATTAAAATAATTTAGTTTGGGAAATAGGGGGGTAGTTATGGCCTTTGGCTTTTTCCAACTGACATCTTTTGTTTTTTTTAATGAATACGTGGGAGAGTTAAGCCATATCAGTTTTCTTTACGTCTTATTTTCTCTTAAAGCTATAGAGTAGAGTTGAGAAAGAAGAGAGGAAAAAAAACACTGAGTTCTTGGTGGTTGGCAAGAGGAAGAAGGAGAATTTCTAGCCCTAACACTATCTTTTGCTAGCATTCAATCAAGGTAATCTACCCCTAATTCTAGTAGTTCATTTTTATAATTTTCTATTTACTGGGTATTGGGTTTTTGGTTGAATTTTTGTAGAAAATGTTGTTATATGTATGTATTCTCTTGCTAAATCTGTTAGTTATCCTTTATAAGTCTATGTTGGTGTTCAAATACATGAAATTTGGGTTTGTATGGAAAAAATTATATAACAGTGATATGTTCCTATAATATGGCTTGTTTAAGTACCAAATTTCATGCCTTATATGTGTTGGAATCTGTGAATTGAAGTTGAATTGTGATAATATGTTAAGAAACAAAAACAACAAAACTTGAACAAACCAATTTGGTTGAGAAACGAATTCGTGGTGAATGAATTCGCTAAACTTTTCAAAAACATGAAAATATAGCATGGACATTGAATTGGAACCCTTAAATTGATTTGTTAAAGTTTTGAAATGTTAAAATTACTCTGTAGATGAGTAGTTCAGTGTTTCACGAGTTCATAGAATCGAAAACCAACTAATTCCGACTTAAAATGAAGAAGTTATGAAGATTTGAAGTTTGTACATTAAGAAAACTGCTTTACATGGAAGGAAGCCGGTAGCAAGTGCTACAGGCCTTGCGTAGCTAAGCGCTTCATGAAGTCACGCAAGTAGCGCGCAAAAAGGGCGCTATGTCTATGCTAATGTGACTGCTTTGACTTAGTTTGGTAAAACGGCCATAAGTTTTTCATACGAACTCCGATTAAGGCGATCCAAGATGATCCAAAATGAGGACGAATAGACCTACAACTTTTTTTCTTTAATATTTTTAATTTGAGGTTTTAGGAAGGGTCAAAATGGTCATTTGTAGGACTATTGTGTTTTCAGAGGCAACTAGAGGGCGTCGGGCATGCACGTATTCAAGTGTAATACTCTTGACGATAAGAAATGTTGTTCTAAGTTATAGAACATGAATATTATGAATTATAATGATGCTTAACATTAATAAATGATATATTAGATAAGTTATATACGCATACTAAGCACACACAAGAGAGATAATTAGGTGTGTGATGAGTAAACGTCGAAACGTCGTGATAAGTGTTAATGAACGTAAAAAGCATTTTAAGTCAAATGAAATGAACATTATAAGGTATGAAATGGGTTTAATATAAAACCAATAATGATTCCTAGAAAGACTTAAGCACTTGAATGAACTTCGAATATAAAATATAGTGAGCTATAAGTCGAAAGTTAACACAATAAAAATGAACATTGTGTATTGATAATAGGAAGGGTTATGAGATATAAATTAAAGTTTACATTACAATTAAAATGTGTTGTTATGCGACTAATAATTGATGTGTATGATTATATAATTGTGTAGGGCACGTGAAGTGCGGATAACTGTAAGCTGTTAAACGTTTATTGGTAATCAACGATCAAGGCAAGTCTTTCAGTTCCTATTTGCTATGTGAAATGGTGATTAAATGTTTTAAATCTTTATTGCAAAGAGCATGATCTATTATATATATGTTTAATGTATGAAATGTTAAAGTCAACTTATGAATACATTGATTGAGTAAAGCATGCTGATTAAGTAAGGAACTCAATCTTTATACTTTATTATATGAACTGTGACATGTATGTTATGTTAGTCTAATGCTTATGAGATATATGTTGAGCATGTTATTATGTGCTATGTGATGCATGAAAACTTTTAGATTTTGTTGGGTTGTCGAGCTCAACCTTGTAAATAACCATTTTTGCAGGTTAAGGATTAAAGGTAACACTATGTGGTACTTGAAAGATATGAATCAAATGTAATACACGAAGACTATTATTTTACCTAAAGTTGTTATTCCTTTAAACCATGATTAAGTGTCATGAGATGTACTCAATGTTTTATGGTGTATACTTTATGTTGAGTTGTAAAGTTAAAGTTTGAGCTGGCCAATGTATAAAGGATATCGATTTGTTATGTAAGTATATATATAAATTAACTCCGATAAAGTGAATCATAGATTTTATATGATTCAAAGACATTTAGATGGTAAAGGTTTTGATTCAGGGAATTGAAGTAAGAAGATAAAAAATTTTAAATTATTCCGCATTTTATTAAGTTTAATATTGAATATTGATGTAAAAATCAGAAGTTAGTTGTGTTATTAACGACCAAAGTCGAGAATTATATTGTATGAATTTTTGAGGTCGTTACAGTTGGTATCAAAGTTGTAGGTTATAAACCTTAGGTAGGAGTACCGTAGGCTATAACCTTAGAGAAGGAAGATGGAGATAATGAAAGAATAAGCTCAATTAGAGTTTGAATAATAAGAAGTAATTTAAGAAATTTATAAAGGAGGGATTAAAGCATGTGTGAAAGGATTCAAAGAAGAATCTCGTAGAGTTATAAGGAATATGAATATGAATGTAAGGAGATAATAAATAGACAATGTCTATAAGAAGAGGATGATAAAGAAGTTAATAATAAAAAAGTTATATTTAATTATGGTATAATTGTACTCTTTAATGGTTGATGTATGGTATCTAGGCTAAACGATTCCTTCATAGAGCGGAAACCTAGTTTGTTGGTTGTTTGTGGGAAACCACTTAGCGTACTATATTGAAACTGTTAGAGACTCGATGTGTACCAAGTATAGAAAGTGGATACGTATGATGAAAATATAGAACTTGAATGAAATGTTGAGCAATGTAAATGATGTTAGAAATTCTTAAAGGAAGAATTGTTTTATAAACAAGAAAATTCAAAGAAGAATCTTGAAGAGATATAAAGATTAGAAATGGGAGTTACCCTAACTCCAATAGCCAATATAATGAATAATGATGAATAGACAAAGTCTGTAAGATTAAAAGCATAAATGAAATCATAAATGATGAAAAAGGGAAAGAGAGGGATCAGAAACAAAAAAGCGATCACGAGTTAAGAAAAGACTTTTAAGGGAGATGATTCTAGAATAAGATCACGACGTGATCTTTTTAAGTTATAAAAGAAAGATGGTCAGTAATGTTTGAATAATTATAGCTTGATGCTATAAAGATGATGTACTGTGAAATAGAACGAGATAACTCACGAGGAGTTATAGATGATGTGATATGAGGAATTCGTATCGAGCAAAGAGCAAGATAAGAGTAAGATAGAGTTAGGTGGGATTTCAATTGAGGACTCATGTGATGGCTGAGTTGTACAAATCTTTGTATAGGTGAGGGTTTTGTGCTTGCACTCAGTTTATCACATTGATAATCATTGGAATGTTGGTGTCGCGCTATCAATGTATATGTGGCGAAAAGGTGATTCTTTTCTCATGTGTATATTTGATAGTTAGAAACTATTAAGATTAGTCAAATATTATTAGGATTAGGTGCGGTTCATAAAACTAATGCATATGGTAGGTTCTTGACTCACAATAATATGGTATGTTTTGAACCCCTCAACGAATGGACTCCTTTGGTCTAACTAGGACAAGTTCTTAAACTCATATTATTGTGGCAAGTTCCTGAATTGCCAATGTGCAGTAAATTTTATGAACTATACTGGGGTATAGATAAGTTATGAATGAAGAATTGAGAATTATGGGAATATATAGAATTATTAAGCAATGGATCAGTATAAAAAGTGGAGACATAGGTTTTCCAAATCTTCTAGCTTTGCTAGATTTTTAAAATTTATTAACTTCGTTCTGATGTTTGCACTTCTATTTTCTTGAAAAACATTGGATCAAACGATGAAACCAATGAGTTTTAAAAACAATACCATTATTCGTATGTCTATGCTAATTGCTTTGGCTAGACAAAAATGATTTGAAATATATCAAAATATATTTTTTATATATCATCAATGCATCATGGAACCTGGTGCAGAGATGATAAAACGATGGAGTCATCAATGCAGTATTACTTAGTGTTGGATGTGATCTAAGGATCGTCAGCCCACTATGGTATGATGTAGTATGATAAAAACACCAAATGACGGAATCCTCAACGGACTGTAAATATAGTGCGGTATCATGACGTCATAAAAATATTTTTGAGATTTGTTTAAGATATGAGAATATATATATATATATGTATATTTTGATTGATGTCTGAATTATTGTAGAAGTCTATGCTATTTGATTCAGCTAGACGATTATTGAAAGATGTTCATGAAATTCCAGCATTTCTTGAAAAGTTATGCCAAACCAAATTGTTTTGGTGCAGATTCATATGTTGAAAAGCTGAGATGAACAACCCTTTTATAGGGGATTACGCGGAGGAGTTGAGATGTTTGTACACAATACATTATACGAAGGGCAGATCACCTTAAGTACGAGGAGTCCCTATAGTCTTATGACTGTTAAAGTTTAAGTTGAAAGATTACTTATAACAATGGACATGCGCATAGCGTTTAAATGTTTGTGCACAATACATCGTACGAAGGGCTTAACACCCTAAGTACGTGAGTCCTTATAGTCTAATGACTGTTAAGGTTTAAGTTGAAAGGGTACTTATAACCGTGGACGGAGTTCAAGGTCTTATGACCCTCAACATGATTTAGAATCTTTGAAATTCCTGTTATTCATATTGCTTCCCAATTATTGAGCAATTGTGGAAGATTCTTATTATTCTAAAAGGTGAAAGTGGAAAGGATGAGAAAATTAAGCAAACTATAATAATTTCAAGAAATAATTGAAACTCTAGAAAGAAGAGAAATGTGAAACTCTTAGAAGAGGAAGATGTGAGGAATATGATGATCTTAGAAAGATCCTTAGAGAAAGAATTTGGTTGCAGAACCCAATGAATGAATAAGTATTAACGCAAAAAAAATCTATTTTGATAAATTGAATGAATGAAGATTAATAAATAAAATTTTGAGGACGAAATTCTTAGAAGAATGGGTTAATGTAATATCCCGAGTGTTTATAATAACGATCCTTAGAAAAGGAAATGAATGGGTAAAAGAATATATAATACTCAAATATAATTGAGTCTAAGTAAATATTATGAAATAAAACTTACAAGAATTTATTATTAATAACGGTGGGAGTAGGAATATAAAACCTATATTAAGGTAATGTGTTGAAGTTATTCAATGATAAATTTTGAAAAGAGATTTGATGAAAATAGAGTAAGGGAGGTTTCGTTGATTCCGAGGACGGAATCCTTATAAGGAGTGAAGGATGTGACAACCCGAATTTTTATAAATTATTAAAATAGGAATTTAATAATTAAAATCCTTATTATGTGATGTTTTGAGTTTGAGTATGTATATATACGTGCTATATATTTTTAAATATATGATATGGTGTGAAGAGGAATATATATTCATATATTGGGAAAATTAGGTTTAATAGCTAAGTTAACTATTGAAGGAATTAAATGAATTTAGTAATTAATTTTAAATATTTATTGAATTAAATAAATATTTTAAATTTATTTATTTATCGAGATAAATAAATGGTTGATAAATTTGTAGTGAATTAATTTAGTAACTAAATTGATTAATGCTAATTAAATTGAGTATTGATAATTTTATTTGAAGGATTTAATTTAAGGAAATAATTAAATTAAATCAATTGCTTAATATTTAGGAAGATAATTAAATTAAGTAAATTGTTTAATATTAAATGAGTAAATTAAATAAAGTGATGTTTCTAATTTATTAATTAAATTAGATATATAATTATTTATTAATTATAAGGTATAATGATAATAAGAATTTTATAGTTATTATATAAGTTATGTAAATTAAGTAAACTAAGTTATTTAAATTGATCAACTAATGATGTGACATGAAACTATATAATATAATAATATTAAAATAATTTAGTTTGAAAAATAAGGGGGGTGGGGGGTAGCCAAACAAGGCCTTATGGCCTTTGGCTTTTTCAATGACATCTTTTGTTTTTTTTAACGGATGAATACGTGGGAGAGTTAAGCCATATCAGTTTTCTTTGCATCTTATTTTCTCCTAAAGCTATACAGCAGAGTTGAGAGAGAAGAGGGATAAAAAACACTGAGTTCTTGGTGGTTGGCAAGAGGAAGAAGGAGAATTTCTAGCCCTAACACTATCTTTTTGCAGCATTCAATCAAGGTAATCTACCAATAATTCTAGTAGTTCGTTTTTGGTTGAATTGTTGTAGAAAATGTTGTTATATGTATGTATTCTCTTGCTAAATCTGTTAGTTATCCTTTATAAGTCTATGTTGGTGTTCAAATACACGAAATTTGGGTTTGTATGGAGAAAATTATATAACAGTAATATGTTCCTATAATATGGCTTGTTTAAGTACAAAATTTCATGCCTTATATGTGTTGGAATTTGTGAATTGAAGTTGAATTATGATAATATGTTAAGAAACAAAAACAAATAAACTTGAACGAACCAATTTGGTTGAGAAACGAATTCTTGGTGAATGAATTCGCTAAACTTTTCAAAAACATGAAAATATAGCATGAACATTGAATTGGAACCCTTAAATTGATTTGTTAAAGTTTTGAAATGTTAAAATTACTCTGTAGAGGAGTAGTTTAGTGTTTCACGAGTTCATAGAATCGAAAACCCACTAATTCCGACTTAAAATGAAGAAGTTATGAAGATTTGAAGTTTGTACATTGAGAAAATTTGCTTGTAAAGCCAATAGCGCGCGCCAGCAATGGTGTTACAAGTCATGCGCACGCACGCGGTAGCTAGTAGGGCAATCGTAAGTCGCGCGTGCACACGAAAAAAGGTGCGCCGAGCCCATGTCTGCTAAATGTGACTGCTTTGACTTAGTTTGGTAAAACGGCCATAAGTTTTTCATACGAACTCCGATTAAGGCAATTCAAGATGATCCGGAACGAGGACGAATAGACCTACAACTTTTGTTCTTTTTATATTTTTAATTTGAGGTTTTAGGAAGGGTCAAAATGGTAATTTGTAGGACTATTGTGTTTTCGGAGGCAATCAAAGGGCGTCGGGCATGCACGTATGCAAGTGTAATGCTCTTGACGATAAGAGATGTTGTTCTAAGTTATAGAAAATGAATATTATGAATTATAATGATGCTTAACATTAATAAATGATATATTAGATAAGTTATATACGCATACTAAGCACACACAAGAGAGATAATTGGGCGTGTGACAAATAAACGTCGAAACGCCGTGATAAGTGTTAATGAACGTAAAAAGTGTTTTAAGTCAAATGAAATGAACATTGTAAGGTATGAAATGGGTTTAATATAAAACCAATAATCATTTCTAGCAAGACTTAAGCACTTGAATGAACTTTGAATATAAAATATAGTGAGCTATAAGTCGAAAGTTAACACAATAAAATTGAATATTGTGTATTGATAATAGGAAGGGTTATGAGACATAAATTAAAGTTTACATTACAATTACAATGTGTTGTTATGTGACAAATAATTGATGTGTATGATTATATAATTGTGTAGGGCATGTGAAGTGAAGATAACTGTAAGCTGTTAAACGTTTATTGGTAATCAACGATTAAGGCAAGTCTTTCAGTTCCTATTTGCTATGTGAATTGGTGATTAACTGTTTTAAATCTTTATTGCAAAGAGCATGATCTGTTATATATATGTTGAATGTATGAAATGTTAAAGTCAACTTATGACTACATTGATTGAGTAAAGCATGTTGATTGAGTAAGGAACTCAGTCTTTATACTTGATTATATGAACTGTAATATGTATGTTATGTTAGTCTAATGTTTATTAGATATATGTTGAGCATGTTATTATGTGCTACATGATGCATGAAAACTGTTAGATTTTGGTGGGCTGTCGAGCTCAACGTTGCAAATAACCATTTTTGCATGAAAACAGTTAGATTTTACTGGGCTGTCGAGCTCAACCTTGCTACATGATGCATGAAAACTGTTAAAAATGATTTTAATATTTTAAAAATCATTTTAAATGATAATAAAGTGTTAAAAAAATATTTGAAGTTATAAAAGATGACTTTTAATATTTTTAGATTAATTTCATTAATAATTTAATATTAATGATAATAGATTTATTTAATAATTGTATTAAATAAATGGTTTAAAAATGGTTTTTATGATTTAAAAATCATTTAAAATTAATATAAATGATTAAAAATATTTTTAAGTTATAATAAATGACTTTTTAATATTTTGAGGAAAAATACATTAATATTTGAATATTAATGGTAATTATTTAAAAATGATTTGAAATGTTTTAAAAGTCATTTAAGGGTAATATTAGTGATTTAAAAATATTTTGAGTTATTATAAATAACTTTAATATTTTGACAAAGATTTCATTAATATTTTAATATTACATAAATATTAATGATAATGATATTATTCAAGATTTAAATCATTTAAAAATGATATCGTTGTTTGAAAAATTATTATAAAAGATAATAATTATTTAAAATTATTATAAGCTTCAAGATTATTATATATAAAGGATAATTAAACTATCTAAAATAATATTGAAGCTTTGGAATAGAGTTTTACTAAAAATAAACTTGTTAATTGTCGGATATAACAATTAAGACTTAGTATTAATACTGAAGTTTAATCAGACTAAACTAATTAGACCTGATAAGTGTTTGTATAGGTTAAAACACTGTTATGACTACATGATTATGTGTTTAAGCTATATAGTGATGTTAAATGATAGTATTGTATGACGTTGTGTGTTATGCTAATTGTGAGACCAATATTATTGATTATAGGTCTTTCAAATGCAGCTAAATTATATTATGTAGTAGTAGTCATCGACAAAGGCAAGTTTCCTTAACTTAATCTTGAGTTATTACTTTTCAAATATAGTAGTGGGTAATTATTGTTGATTATTCCACATCTAATATTTATTATTGATTATTCGCAGTTAGTGCAAGTTCAATAACTCAAACTGAATTTTAAAATTTCGAAAGTATGACTGGGGAATAACTATTGTTGGTTATTCACAATATTATTGTTAATTACAAATAGTGCAGTTGATTTTTGTCTATTATTGAAGAGTTTTTGAGCTATGTCTTATCTAATTATTTTGGCTAGAAGAATATTTGTTTAAACTTGATACATTCTAGAATTTGAACTCAATTGTTAGATCGATGCCAATTATTTCGGTTAGATCGAGATAGATATTATATGTTAAATCATAGTATTTCTTTACATCCTAGATATATTGTTGCGATACGAATTCTTGATGTAAGATTGAGATGAATAACCCTTATATAAAAGGGGACTTTGTGGTCGAATTTACATCCTTTGCGCGATTTTTGAGTATTAAGCATAATATTGGGTATAATGAAGCTTATCACTTTATGTACTTGCAGAGGGGTATGATTTAATCTTTATGGTTATCTGATACACTTGGGTAATTTTAACATTAAATAATTGTTAATTACTTGATTTGTTCAAGATCCATTATGATCACTCATGATAAAATCTGGTAATAATCCACTTTGTTATTACGTAGTATTATCTCTTGATAATCGATTAAACATTATTGAAACTTTGAAAGCGTTTTACTCTTTCATCATCGAATTGCTGGTTTGCAAGAAATTTGATAAATTCTTGTTATCGATAAATGATTTATTCAGCTAATTTAAAGTCCTTTGAACATTGTTGAAGTTTTGTCCAATCTAGACTCTAATATTCTTGATTCATATTCTTTACTGTATGTTTTAACTTGCGGAGAAAACTCGTCAGAGAAGGAAAAGGGTAAAGGAAAATTATAGGAGTAGTTAATATGAACGTTATTTATTATGATATTATGTGTAACCCTTTTGTATATCTGAGGGGTATGTTTGTTATGTTAAGGTTAGAAAACTTGGGATATTATATTAATGATATTAATTAATGGTATGTATAGTTTTATTCTTAATTAAATGGGTAGTTAGATGATGGATCTGAAAGTAGTATACACACAAGCCAATCATGTTTGATGATAAAGCATATACTTTGTAACAATATTATTCATTTATTAATAAAAAGTATTTATTTATTAAAGGCTTTTAATTATCTACATGATCTTTGTTTTTATAATATGTGATAAACCCATAGTTTTAAGCAATGCTTTTAGAATAATGATGATGATCATTCTAATGAGATCTAAATTCTTAGAAAGCTTAAAACTAAAATAGTTCCCAATCATTGGATTACTAAATTGGGGATTAGTGAATCCGGATAGATTGGTACATACGTTGCTTGCTCATTGGATGAGGATGATTGATCTCATGATCATTTGTGTGGAGACACTAAAGCAAGTATGTAGGTGCTTATTAGAGAATAAGTTCACTGAACGTGGCTCGCTAAGGAATACCTAATGGAGTTTTACTTGTTCATCAATAGGAATTCCTCAGAGTGATAGTAGTACAAGTGATCCTTGGACTTGAGATCATTATAGTATCTTCGTGTATGATGAGTTATACTTTGACTTATTCCTTAAGACCCTTAGGGTATATCAAAGGGTATGCTTGGGTATAATAAGTTGTACATAGAGATAATGTATGATCAATAAAGAATCTACCACTTCTATTAAAAGAAGAGAAATGTCCTATGTGATTCGATAAATGACAACCCAAAGAGTCCTTGGCGGCGCGAATGAAATTAGAAAGGAGTTTCTAATTTGCATTATTTGGTGTTGTGCATTTAAGAGTCGAAATACATATAATTAAATAAAATAAGACTTGACAGTAATTCCATGTCTTATATTTAATTGGGACATTGTATGGTGGAAGGATTGAATTGTACGGTAACTATTTACTCAAAGGTTCTTTTATGATTAATGTTGAAATCTATATTATCCGGAAAGTCGCCGATCGCTAGGGAGGCTTATCCCTATTGTAGAATAAATATTATTTATTTAAATAAATTAATTATTTAATTTATTTATTTAAATAAGATTAGAATTATTCTAATTGATTTATTCACAACCTATTTAATATGGAGAACCTAAAGGGTCACACCATAAAAGGAAGAGTAATTATTTAAGAAGTTAATGGCATAATCGTAATAATATAGTTAAGTATATTTAATTTAATCTATGGTGATAGAATAAATTAAATAGCTTAATATTTATTATTTAATATTTTAGAAATATTAAATATAAATTAATAAGAGGAGTCTTATTAATATTATTACAATTATTATTATTTTAATTTCTAAAAGAGTTTAGGAATTAATTTAATATAAGTACTCTCATTTATTCCTAATAGGATTAGGAGGTTAAATTAATTAAAAGAGTTTAATTAATTATCCCTATTAAGATAAGGGAGCTTAATTAATTAAAGGATTTTAATTAATTAAAATAAAACCCAATTCCTTAATTGTTAAGGAGGGTTGTCCACATCTAAATAAGAGGAGTCTTATTATGGGTGTGAGTTGGTAGTTGACTTTTACAACATACGTTATTTTTCCAATAGTTGGGAGAGTACGCTCCTTTTCCATAGAGATAGAAAAACTAGGGTTTAGCCAAAATACCCATCTTTTTGAATCCTTCTTTTTCCTTGGTGGATCACCTCTAGAGGCCAAACACTTGGGTTGCTAACGTTGATCAAAGGAAGGAACCAAACCCGGTGGATTCAAGTTGAACGCGAAAAGGATTGGAGGTGAACTTGTACCTGAGGAAGCTTGAATCTTCAAGGGTATGTTTCTTATTCATCTTTTTCGTTTAATTAATAATTGTGCATAAAGGGTGATCCGGGTATATGGTTTGTAAAATTTTAAACTCGATTTTTTACATTTCCGCTTATTTATGCAATTTGATTGCGTTCTTGAATATTACAAACATAACAGTGGCATCAGAGCCAAACCTTTATACGAATTATTAATTGTTTTAATTTGATATGTATATTGATATGTGTTTAGAATAATTTAATTTGGGCATAATTTTATTGTATAAAATTTATTTAATTAAAAAAAAAAAAAACCCGAATCTGTTTTTTTTTATAATTGTATCCGTGGTTATTCAAAAGGCTGGAGTCCTTCATATTTTTTTTTTACAAGGGATCTGTTCGGTCTTCAAGGCAGCGGAAATCAAAAAAAAAAAAAAAGGAAATAAAGGAACATGATTCATCCGCACGGAAATAAAGGAATTTGAAAATGTGAATCATGGAATTCTATTATATATATATATATATATATATATATATATATATATATTTTTTGTTACTAATATATATATTATTATATATACGGTTAATATACATATATATATATATATATTCTTACTTGTTTTATAATTAAAATAAAAAGTTTATTTTAATCTTAAAATAAAAGGTTTATTTTAATATTAAAATATAAAGATTTATTTTAATTTTAAAATTAGAATTTCATGCTAACTAATTAGAGTTGGAATTGGATTCCATGATAACTAATTGGAGTTGAAATTGGATTCTACAATTTCCTTAAATAAATGAGTTTATTTAAATATGAAATAAGATTTTATATTATTCAAAATAAAAGAGTTTATTTGTGAATAAGAAAAGAATCCTAGTTTCCTTAAATAAAGGAGTTTATTTAAATATGAAATAAGATTTCATATTATTCAAAATAAAGGAGTTTATTTGTGAATAGGAAAAGAATTAAATGTTTCCTTTAATAAATTTTTTTTTACATGGAATTGGATTCCATAATTAATTAAAATAAAGGAGTTTATTTTGATTAAAGATTTTGATTAAAATAAAAATAGTTTATTTTATTCAAAATTAGATAAATTAAAATAAAATAGTTTTATTTTGATTTAAATTTGGATTAAAATAAAGGAGTTTATTTTAATTCAAAAATAAATTTTATACTAACTAAATTTGCCCATTAAATGATATCAATATATATATTAAATGTTTATTATTCATGAGATGAATGTTATTTATTGATGCATATGATGATGTGTATGATAATAAATGGGATTGATTATGGACTATCACCAATATGATTGGATTTTATTTTAGTTGGATGCATGAATGTATGGGTTTTATTAAATGGGTCTCACAGACCTCGCCTTCTCTAATTTTTCTTAATATAAATTCTATCTCCTCCTATGTACTTCCCTCGATCACGATCAAGGTTTCTATTTATTTTAAATAGTTTTGTAATAGGAATAGTTAGAATTAATTTTGAAGAATTAGAGATCAAGGAGCAAGGAGCAAGGAGCGCTTGAAGACCCGTTTGTAATGGAGCCCAGGTTTAAATGTAATAGTTATATTTAAATATTATTTCTTGCACCCCTAGGGTTTGACCTTTTGGTTTACTTGGTGGCTCTAGTGAACCAAACTAGAATAAAAGTCCATAATCATTTCGGCTAGAATATAGTATTCTATATGTGCATGCTTATACTATATATATATATTATATATTATGCAAACATGCTTCGCATGTTCATTAATATGACGCGTATTTTATATATATATATATGTGCATGCGCACTAAACAAGATGAGAAAAATTAATAACAAACCCCTCAATTTTTATATTAAGTCCTAAGCGTTCAAAGATATTTGGAATATCGAACGTCGCCTTCTAGCATGATAAAATTAATAGAGTATTAAATATTTAATATGAGTTTGTTGTGTCACCACAAGGCAAGTATTAAGTATTTAAGATGTTAATTTATCATATTTGATGCTTATAAAGAAAATTGAACAATATTGTTTTGTTGTGTCACCACAAGGATGATATTTTTCTTTCTTAAATATATGGAGTGCTAGGTTGGACTTAACTTGGACAATTTTGATTTGGATGTGCCACCACTTGATCAAAATAATCTAAGAGGCAAAATAAAAGGAGTTCCATAGTTGATGTAATTGACAAAAGTTGTCTACCTATTTATTTATATATAGTTTGTTGTGTCACCACAAGGCTATATACATTTGAAATGGGATCCTTATTCTCACTAGCAAATCTTTAATTAGATTTTGCTTAACTATATAAGTGAGGTAATATAGTTTGAAGAAAATAGTGGGAGATACCAATTTAAAACAAGACCTAAATTATTTTGGTAATTAATAAAAGAATGTATGTTAAAATGTTGTTAAATACAAATTCATTTAAAGAATTTTACAATGTCTAAAATTACTATCATTTGCGAAGCATATTAGATGCTAAATTAACCAGACCGAATTAAACGGATTGGTTAAGGAATTTGAGAATATGTGATGCCCCCAAAATTAGATATACGTCACCCATCTTGGGTCGCCACTTACATGGTACATAAATTCAAATACAACTTACTAATATAACTAGGTATGCATAATACGACATAAACTGTGAGTTTGAATACAAATATTGTCTACTAGATATTATACAAACTCAAAAGGAGTCCTCATTACAACTATTATCACACTATTTCACAGAATAGTGAGGACTACTAATGCTATCCTCTGGACCATTACTCCGTTCCCCGACTCATCCCAGCTATGTTCTCATTTGCTGAAGAGAACAGTGAAAGAAAGGGTGAGCTCAACTAGCCTAGTAAGAAATATTATGACTAAGATAATGCAGAATAAATTATCATTAGCCTTCAACAGTGTTAAACTGATAAAATACAATAGACAACCAGTTTAACTGCAGCGGAATATGCAATCCATTAAAAGAGTCAAGTAGAAAATAAAGTCTACTATATTTTAGGTTTTAAAAGGTTTTCATAAATTTTTATCATTAAGACTCAGTTTAATGAATAAACCACAATTAATATCTAATCATCCCCGTACTACTACGCCAAGGATTTTCATCAAATTATCAATGGTCATGACTATACCAAATCACCCCGGTCATAATCATACCAAAACTATCCATCAACGCATTACAGTGCCACCGAGGACTTTTATCACATCATTTATAACAAGCCATGATTATACCGAATGATCCTCGGTCATAATCATACTAAGTTCATCTATGCACGTAAGCCAAAGATAACATAATATATCATGAGGATGATGACAATAACATAATAATTCAATAAAACAAGTTCAAGAATTATTTTATCCGAGGAATTAATAACGTCCAAATTGTCAACAAGATAATCTTTGTTTTGTAGAGTAAAATTCAAGAATGATTAGAAGAATATTTCCATGAAAAGATCTCGGATGAAACGCAAATATCAAGGATATTCTACTAATTTCATGGAGTATAAAAGTCAAAGTTTTAACCAACCGGGTATAATAAAGAATGGAATAACAAAAGAAATCACCATGTATGCGGTATTGATAGATTAAAGTTATTCCAATGTAATAATAATAACGGAACCAGTCGTGTGAAATTCACAATCGCAAGGATGATCCAACAGAATAATAAATGTTGAATAATAAACAATGGAACCAGTCCTAATAAAACACACGAACACAAGATATTCCAACGTAATAATAAATGTGGAATAATAAACAATGGAACCAGTCCTGTAAAACACACGCATGTGATATTCCAAATGAATAATAAAGAATGGAATAATGTAAGAAGATCACCAAGTATAGGGGATTCCGCAGATACAAAGTTATTCCAATGTAATAAATAAGAATGGAATAACATAAGGATTTCACCAAGTATAGGGTATGCCGTATATACAAAGTTATGTATAGGGTATACCACTTTTACAAAAGTTATTCCAATGTAATAATAATGAATGGAATAACGTAAGTTCTCTTCATGAATAAGAAAGAATAACACCCTTACAGTGTACAACAAATAATACCCTTACCTTAGAAGAACCGAATATTGGAAAAGTGAAGTAGCGAATACTTTTCTTCTCTCTCTATAGATTTTCTCTCTATAGCTTCTCTCTATAATTTCTCTCTCTAGAGTTTCAAAGTGAATTCGTGAAGAAAATAATGAAGGAATGAGCTTCATTTATAGGAAAATAGAATGCATAGTAATTAATCCATGAACGGTCCGATTGATTTACTTTAATCTGACGGTCCATATTTAAAGCAAAATCTTTTAAATAAAATATCATATATTCTATTTATATAAAAACATTTTACTATGCAAACACTATGCAAAACACTATGCAACACTATGCATAATAAAATATAATATATTCTATTTATAGAATAACTTTAATAAAGTATTCATTTTATATAAAAGATGTTTCGCTTTTATTACGTTAATAATACTGAATAAAACAAAACGTCATTATCGCTATAATAATTCATATTATTAATCGACAATAATGGAATCAAACCGAGTGACTTCTCACATAAGCATCAATAATCAATACCGCGTGTACTACTATGCAACCACATGTATTCTCGTACTTTTACTACCGAGTAGTTCAACAAGATCAACCAGTAAAACTTTCGCCGTTATTTCAATAAAATATTTTTGTCGCTTTTCTCAATCCGACAATAATTTCATTAGGTCCACCAATGATTGAGCCGTTTGTACGAATATTCCCTCGCTAAACCGAATATTCCCACCAATCGAATATAATATAACCACTTGTATACTTTGCAAAATTTATAAACACTACCCACAACTATAATATTATCTCAAATTCACACCATAATATTAAAAATTATTTCGATAAAATTTAAATCTTTCTTGATAAAATTTGGGGTCTCACAATCTCCCTCCTTATGGAATTTCGCCTCGAAATTAGGGTACGATACTGTATGATAAAGAGGTGAGGATACCTTGAATACCTTTATCGTTGAAAACATTAAATTCATCTTTGCAATCCGCCCAAAGATATTCATTAACAATTCATCTTTTACTACAAGCCAAAGATATTTATTAACAATTCATCTTTTTACTACAAAGCTAAAGATATACAACCGTAAAACTAATAATCTTTGAGACGCACTTAATAGTATCATCGCGACCACGAATTATCCATGCCCTAACGCCAAGGATATTCGTGTTTTCAATCTGATCATGATTATACCGAATACTCCGTGGTCATAATCATACCAAGTCTATCAATGCACTACTGACCAAAGATGACTTTTACCACATCCATGAATTAATATTTCATTGTTTGAGACTCATTTCAATAATTAATCCATATCATCGAATCATCCCCGCACTACGTGCCAAGGATATTCATTAGTATCACGACCACGAATTATCCATGCACTTACTACCAAAGATAATCATGTATTCATTAGTATCACGACCACAAATTATCCATTCACTACTACCAAAGATAATCGTGTATTCATTAGTATCACGACCACAAATTATCCATGCACTACTACCAAAGATAATCGTGTATTCATTAAGTATCACGACCACGAATTATCCATGCACTACGACCAAAGATAATCGTATTCATTAGTATCACAACCACAAATTATCCATGCACTCGTGCAAAAAGATAATCGTGTATTCATTAGTATCACGACCACAAATTATCCATGCACTACGGCCAAAGATAATCGTGTATTCATTAGTATCACGACCACGAATTATCCATGCACTACGACCCAAAGATAATCGTGTATTCATTAAGATCACGACCACAAATTATCCATGCACTACGTGCAAAGATAATCGTGTATTCATTAAGTATCACGACCACAAAATTATCCATGCACTACGTGCAAAGATAATCGTGTATTCATTAGTATCACGACCACAAATTATCCATGCACTACGTACAAAGATAATCGTGTATTCATTAGTATCACGACCACAAATTATCCATGCACTACATGCCAAAGATAATCGTGTATTCATTAGTATCACGACCACAAATTATCCATACACCACGTGCAAAGATAATCGTGTTTTCAATTACTACCATGATTATACCAAACAATCCTCGGTCATAATCATACCAAGTCCATCTATGCACGTGAGCCACGATGATGACTTTCAACATAATATAAGCATGAGGATCATGTCAATGATATAAAGAATCAATCAAATGAGATAAAGGATAAATATTAAACATTTATAATATAATTTATCCAGATTCAAGAATATCCCCATGTTATCAATCACTTAATAATCTTATAATCTAATATCCTTAATATTATAACAATATTTTAATCACTTCTTAAATTTATAAACAATTTATTTCAATTGTTTACGCTTTACCATATAATGCATTTAATCATTCAAAATGCCATACTCATAAGATATTATCACCAATTATCAAATCCCTCATAAAAAAAAATATGCATATACTCTATATAGGATTCTCTAGCCATAAAATCCTATTTTCAACTTTGTTACTTCACATAACATATTTAACTCATATGTTCAGAATTAAACTATTTTCATGAAAAATACCAAATCAGTCCCAAAAATATTTCTTTTCTGGGATTTAGCATAATATAGTCCCATAATGAAAATATATTTTTCTCGGAATTTTTAAAATTCATTTACTATTTCTCAAAAATCAATTTCCAATTAATTCCTTAAGAAATTAGCTACCTCAAGGATAACTCCAAAAATTCCCAAATCTTGACAGAATCTTACACATGTTAACGTGAGCTTCCAGTTTAAATTTCATGGTCATCGGAGTTATAGAACTCCTTATAGGTTATAGCATTTTAAAAAAAACCTAAATATTGAAATAGTCATAACTTGCTCATTTTAAGTCAGAATGAGCTCATTTTTGGACAGGAGGTACTTTATACCATATACTTTCATGTCCAAAAAGGCCAGAATTTTTTCTCATAATTTAAGTGGCCGAAAAAGTCCCTCTAAAATCATGGCAGCAGCTTTTTCGATTTTTTTGCAGCTTTGCACTCCTTTGCTAAAATCAGTCCACACAAAAATCTACAACACCTTTTCCAGTAATTTCACTTGTATTAGTTAGGTAACTCATAGATCTAACTCTAGGACTTGACCACACTCAAAAATTCAAAATATAATAGGAGATATGGTCAATTGAATTTCATGTTACGTTTTTCACCAAAATCTGATTTTCAACTCTTTGTGATTTCTAAGAAACTTTCATGTTTTCACATAATAACCAACATAACTCATCATAACACTTACTAATACTTCATATACCCATGATTTTCATTAGTCCAATGCTTTTATTTTGACTTTCATCATAATCCTCGTAAACAGATCCTTTTAGTTGAAGAAATATTTGAGGGTTTAAGAAATGGGTTTTTGTACTGGGGTCAATACAAAATTCGATTTCACGTTCTAGGGTAGGCTAGGAAGTCTTCAAGAATACGTCAAGAAATTTATTAATGATAGAAATATCATTCAAAACTGTGATTCTCATCCAAAACTTGGATAATATGTCACATTGATACCAACTGTGACTTCTATCCTTTAACCTAGATAGCACCTCATAATGATGCCTATCAACTCGCCATCTTCTTTCATGATGTCGCCTAGAGAAAGTCTGGCCTCGATGCATTCCACACAAGGAAATCAACAACGAAAGGATCGGGGCTCTTTACTTATGGCTTGATATAACAGTGATTAACTTTAGGGTTTGGTTACTTTGAATTCGTATAACAGGTTGGTTATGAATATAAAAGCTAACAACCTTACAAAAAGCATGATGAGTAGTTAACCAATTGATTCCTAAAATCACATCAAAGGCAAGTATTTTCAAAAGATAAGATCGACAGTAACGTAACGAAAGTGTTTATTTGAATCAAACAAGATTTAAAAATAGTAAGCATGAACGAAGGCTCCTACTAACGAAGTTTCAACCAATAAGTCAAAGTCTAACTTCTCCTGAGTCAAATTTAAACGTTGAACGCAAGAAAGAGAGATAAAATAATGGGTAGAACCCCAGATCTTATAAAGGTATAGACTTCGTAATTTTTATAATTAACTAACCCGTGCTAACTTCGTTCGGTTTACTCGCTTTTGAGAAGTCATGAAAATGCACTTCCTAAAACCAACGACTTTGTTTTGTCCATATCCACCTTTGGTGCCACCGTCCCCAAATAGACTTGACTTTGGTGCACAACAAAATTGGGCTAAATGACATTCTCTTCTTGGAATTTCCACTTCTATTATCTTTGCCATGATTACCACCAAGTGGTTACCATTCTTGGCATGATAATTTCCCCACGATGGTTATCATTATTCGATAGTCGTTGCCAACAAAGATGATTATTATCGTATTGTTGGTCGTTACCTTTTGTTTGAAATTTGAATCAACACTCTCATGTGCTTCATTGCTTATCTCAAATTTTTCAGATATCATTCTCAAACACTTGTCACAAAACAAGGGTTAATTAACATATCACATATTATCCCTATACTCCGACCGACCAATTAAATACCAAATAAATTTAGGTAGGTCATACTAGCGAAGAAATTCCCGCCTCTCCTCCTAATTCTTATCTCACATCTCACCAGGATCATATCCTAAGCTCGATACCAACCGTGACGCCCCAAAATTAGGTATATACGTCACCCATCTTGGGTCGCCACTTACATGGTACATAAATTCAAATACAACTTACTAATATAACTGTAGGTATACAATACGACATAAATCGTGAGTTTGAATACAAATATTGTCTACTAGATATTATACAAACTCAAAAGGAGTCCTCATTACAACTATTATCACACTATTTCACGTAATAGTGAGGACTACTAATGCTATCCTCCTCGACCATTACTCCATTCCCCGACTCGTCCCAAATTATGTTCTCATTTCAAGAGAACAAAGAAAGAATGGGTGAGCTCAACTAGCCCAAAGAAGAAATATTATGACTAAGATAATGCGTAATAAATTATCATTAGCCTTCAACAAAGTGTTAAACCGATAAAATACAATAGACAACCAGCTTTACTCGCAGCTGAATATGCAATCCATTAAAAGAGTCAAGTAGAAAATAAAGTCTACTATCTTTTAGGTTTTAAAAGGTTTTCATAAATTTTTATCATTAAGACTCGGTTTAATGAATAAACCACAATTAATATCTAATCATCCCTCGTACTCACTGGCCAAGGATTTTCATCAAATTATCAATGGTCATGACTATACCAAATCACCCCCGTCATAATCATACCAAAACTATCCATCAACGCATTATGTGCCAATCGAGGACTTTTATCACATCATTTATAACAAGCCATGATTATACCGAATGATCCTCGGTCATAATCATACTAAGTTCATCTATGCACGTAAGCCAAAGATAACATAATATATCATGAGGATGATGACAATAACATAATAATTCAATAAAACAAGTTCAAGAATTATTTTATCCGAGAATTAAGTAACGTCCAAATTGTCAACAAGATACTTTGTTTTGTAGAGTAAAATTCAAGAATGATCGTAAGAATATTTCCATGAAAAGATATCGGATGAAACGCAAATATCAAGGATATTCTACTAATTTCATGGAGTATAAAAGTCAAAGTTTTAACCAACCGGGTATAATAAAGAATGGAATAACAAAAGAAATCACCTTGCATGCGGATTGCAGATGTATTGTGTTATTCCAACGTAATAATAATAACGGAACCAAAGTTAGGTGAAATTCACAATCGGCAGGATGATCCAACGTAATAATAAATGCTAAATAATAAACAATGGAACCAGTGTCCTGTGTAAAACACACGTATACGATATTCCAAATGTAGAATAATAAATGCGAATAATAAACAATGGAACCCGTGTCCTGTAAAAACACACGCATGGATATTCCAAAGAATAATAAAGAATGGAATAACGAGAAGAAGATCACCAAGTATAGGGGATTCCACAGTATACAAAAGTTATTCCAATGTAATAAATAAGAATGGAATAACATAAGGATTTCCCCAAGTATAGGGTATGCCGCATATACAAAGTTATGTATAGGGTATACTACTTTTACTGTTATTATTCCAATGTAATAATAATGAATGGAATAACAGTGTTCTCTTCGTGAATAAGAAAGAATAACACACCTTACGGTACAACAAATAATACCCCTTACCTTAGAAGAACCGAATATTGGAAAAGTGAAGTAGCGTAATACTTTTCTTCTTTCTCTCTCTATAGATTTTCTCTCTATAGCTTCTCTCTATAATTTCTCTCTAGAGTTTCAAAGTGAATTAAATAAGAAAATAATGAAGGAATGATCTTCTATTTATAGGAAAATAGAATGCATAGTAATTAATCCATGAACGGTCCAGATTGATTTACTTTAATCTGACGGTCCATATTTAAAGCAAAATCTTTTAAATAAAATATCATATATTCTATCGATAGATTACATTATTTCTGATGAAACTGATTATGACCTCCTTGGTGACTTTGGGAAAGGAGGCAACTTCTACCCACTAGATGAAGTAGTTGATCACGGTGAAGATGAACTGATGACCGTTACTAGCTTTGGGCTCGAATGACCCAATCACGTCTATTCCCCACATAGAAAAGAATCATAGCGAACTTATACTGTGTAATTCGTTTGGAGGTGCTTGAACAACATTTCCATGGATTTGGCATTTGTAACGAACAAGATTTTTGTAATTTAATTTGAATATTTATTAAATTAAATAAATATTTTTCGATCATTTAATTATTGGGTTAAATAATTAATTGATGAGTTTGTGGTAGATTAATTTATTACATGTGTTACATTGACTAAATTAATATGGAGAATTTTATTATTCAAAAGTATGTATTTAATTGAGCGTATTTGATTAAATGAATTATTTAATAAGTATAATATTATTCTAATTTATTTTATAATTAATTAGAGATTTAATGACTTGACATAATTAATAAATGGGAATTTAATTATGTGACTATGTGATTTAATGTGGAATTATTTTATCTTAATTAATCAAATTAAATAATATATACTTGATTTAAATGGGTGTGACATTATTAAACTATATAGCAAGAGTTTAATTAGAATAAATTGGTAAATGGAATTAAAGTTGTAGCCAAACATGGCCTTAGAGGAAGTTGTCCAGTTAACCTAGTACGGGATTAACCGACCATGACACCATATTGCGCCAGTTATCTAAGTGCATATATCAGTTCTTTGTTTTACGCATTCTCATTATTCCTAAAACCCAAGTCAGTGAAATTAGAGAGAGAAAAGAGAGAGTTTGAGAGAATTGAAGAAGGAATTGGGAATTTAAGAAGTTTCTTCCACTCCAATTCAATTCTCATTTACGTACTTAGAAACATTTCATGAAAATTGGCTTTTAATTTTCTGTAATTGAATTTTCATGGCTAATTGTTAAATCTATGATGTTGTATATGTTTATTAACCTGTATAATTCAATTATATATGATCTATATGTGTTTTAGAGTAATTAATCCATGAAATCATGTTCAAATTGGAGTTTTATAGTTACAGAGAAAAATATATGAATATGGCTTATAATTACAAATGTTTATGTTTAAATTGCATATTAATCGGTAAATTAATGAATGATTTCGTTTATACATGTAAAAAAGAAAAGAACAAAACTTTAACGGACTGATTTGGTTAAAAAATGAGTTCGCAGTGGTTGATTTCGTTAATAATGTTAAAAATGGAGTTTTTCATAAGAACAGTGAAATTATGTGATTTGATTCAAGTAATTGTATGAATTAAGTTGTTAAAATTATGTTAGAAAGGTTGGGTAATGATCATATATGAATTATAGTATCTAGGTATGCTTAAATTAATGCATGGACAAGGAAATTGGAAGTTATGGCCCTATTCTGTGTTCTTCACGAGAACATATAGTTGAACTTGTGTGAGATTTTTTTGTGACACCCCCAAATCTAGACCCCCGCTTGTCTCAAATCTAGTTGCCACATACTAACTCTAATAATAATTCAACATATTATATAGCGGAATAATAGAATAAATTATATTGGTATAACATAATTATTCTTCTCCCAAGGGTTCGAAACTTAGACATCTCTTACATAACTTAACCATAATTCAACATCTATACATAACTGATACATAATACAATACCATTAATCTTAAACATGGCTTAATAAGTTTTTCTACAACCAAATCCTAGTACATCACTAGCATTAGAAAAATAACTACTCCATAGCCTTCTCTTTACCCTTATCCTTGCTAGAGTGTTCACCACATTCTGCCTTCACTGAAAGTTTTATGGAAGGCAAGGATGAGTAACAATTTTTCCCAACAAGTAATATAACAAAAAGGGTATTCAATATAGTCTTCAATGTATCAAGGGTATATTAATAACAATGGCTCAAGATAGAAAGAAGTATCAATGATTATCAACAACAAACTCTATGGAAAGAAATATCAATAATATTAAAAGATTTATCAATTCAAGATTTCAAGTAATGAATACTGAGCAGTCACTAAGGAATATGAACTTCTCCTAGAATTAACAGTAATATCACTGTTAATTCTACAAAACGAGTACAACAGGTGATCAGCCTAAAGTACCATGTGTCATGCATAACATTTAGTCTTTCTCATGTTCGCACGACGGTTCCTTGACAATATATAATTCCCCTACTAAGAGGGTTGTTCTTCTCAGTTATAAGAGTCCGCACCAAGTTAAGTTGGTTTGGATAGCTTTCGATCAATTATCAATAGTCTAGACGAATCAATGGCTTAGACAACTCTTTTACAAAATATATGAACAATTATCGTTCGAATCAAAGATTGAATTTTCATTACAAAATATGTTTCTTTCAAAATTCTTCTTGTACGATCAATAATTGCACAAGTTTAATAATGCTCAAGAAAGAGTAAGGTTTGAATACTTGCCTCAAGCGTAGTTTACAAAAGTAAATCTTAATACCCTCTTTCGAGTCCTAACATAATATATTACACGTATAAAATATTCATTAGTTACATAACTCATATGTGTAAGTTCAAATGTACACTTAAACATTCAACCTAGTTATAAATTCATACATACTATATCACATATTCTACATCTTCGTAACACAAATCAGATTGTTATGATACCACAAAGTTAAACAACATATTTCTTAAATCACTACTTTATAACTTGTAAACATTCTTATCATTTAAAATTATAATTACTCATTAAACATCCAACTCTATCTCCTAGCATGCTTCTCAACATATTACATAGCATGTTGGTTATATAATCCAAATTAAGGTAACCCTATAAGCATTATTTGAACTTCAGATCAAAAACAAAAAGTATTCATGACTACAGGATGGCGCAGCTGCGCTCTATCTAGGCTTAGGGACGGCGCAGCTGCGCTATCCCATGGCCAGGCCAAGGTTGAGTGTGACGCCCCCAAAATTAGGTATACATCACCCATCTTGGGTAGTCAGATACATGGTACAGAATTTAAATACAACATACTAATATAACTGCTAAGGTACAATACGACATAAACCGTGAGTTTGAATACAAATATTGTCTACTAGAGATTATACAAACTCAAAAGGAGTCCTCATTACAAATATTATCACACTATTTCACGTAATAGTGAGGACTACTAATGCTATCCTCCGGACCATTACTCCGCTCCCGACTCTTCCCAAATATATTCTCATTTCACAGAGAACAAAGGTGAAAGAAAGGGTGGGCTCAACTAGCTCAAGAAGAAATATTATGACTAAGATAATGCGAGAATAAATTATCATTAGCCTACAACAAATGTTAAACCGATAAAATATAATGAACGCCAAGTTTAACTACAAATGAAACCAAAGAATCCATTAAAAGAGTCAAGTAAAAATAAAATCTACTATCTTTTATGATTTAAAAGGTTTTTCATCAACTCAATAGGTGAGACTCACTTTAATAAATATTCCACATCATCGAATCACCCCGCACGCTACTACGGCCAAGGATATTCTTTAGTATCACGACCACAATTATTCATGCACTACGGGCCAAGAATATTTGTGTATTCATTAATGGTCATGATCATGCCAACAATCGTCCATCAATGCACTACTACTACCATCGAGGATTTTTACCGCATCATTTGTAACATTACTACCAAGATTACAATCAATAGTCTCTAATATAATCATACCAAGTCCATCTATGCACTACAGCCACAGATGACTTTCAACATAATATAAACATGAGGATGATGACAATGATATAAGAATTCAATAAAACAAGTTCAAGAATTAATTTATCTAGGAACCAATAACATCCAAATCATCAACATGATCTCGATTTGTAGAGTAAAATTCAAGAATACTTGAGAAGAATATTTCCATGAAAGGATATCGGATGAAACGCAAATATCAAGGATATTCCACTAATTTCATGGAGTATAGAAGTCAAAGTTTTAACCAACCGGGTATAATAAAGAATGGAATAACAAAAGAAATCACCATGCATGCGATAGATCAGCATGCGGCGAGTTATTCCAATGTAATAATAAATAACGAAACTGTGTCCCACAGTAAAACGCATTTTACGTGATATTCCAACGTAATAATAAAGAATGGAACCAGTCCCAAGAAACGCATGCATGTGATATTCCAATGAATAATAAAGAATGGAACCAGTCCTGTAAAACACACGCATGTGATGTTCCAATGTAATAATAATAAAGATTTTAACCAGTCCTGTAAAACACACGCATGTGATGTTCCAATGTAATAATAGAAAAATGTCACCAAGTATAGGGTAAACCACGATACAAAGTTATTCCAATGTAATAATAAGCAATGGAATAACAACAGTTCTTTTCATGAATAAGAAAGAATAACACCCCTTACTTTTGGTAGGAGATTGAATATCGCAGAGAGTGTAGTAAAAAAATACTCTTCTTCTTTCTCTCTTATTCTCTCTATACTTTCTCTCTATAGCTTGAATGAATTCGTGAAAATAATGAAGCACTAGGCCTCTATTTATAGAAGATTTCTAGCTTAGCACCGCCATGTGAAAAGGCAAGTGGCTTGACGACCGTGATGTGAAAAAAAGTGGTTTGGACTTTGTAATGTGAAACGACATGTGGTTCGACGCAGTAATGTGAAACGACAAGTGGTTCGATCACTGTAATGTGAAACGAGAAGTGGTTCGATCGCTTTGTAATGTGAAACGACAAGTGGTTCGATCGTCCGGTAAAGGTAATTACTATCGACGAAGGTAATTACTATTCACAAAGGTAATTACTATCGACAAAGGTAATTACTATCGACGAAGATAATTACTATTCACAAAGGTAATTACTATTGACGAAGGTAATTACTATTGACGAAGAGACTCTTAGATGATGACATATGCCCCCCCATAAAATAATCAAACTTACCACAAACGCCTCATAATGTAACTCTTTATATACATCAAGGATTGAATAAATATTACCACAAATCATTTTATTTTTAATCAACACATATTTAATCTTTCAACAATTATTAATCATTTATAACTTGTCGCCTCAATTATTGATTTAATACTATAACATATTATACGATGATAATCGGACAATAATTGAATCAATAATATAAGAGATATCATGCAAGAATTATCAGTAGTAATAATTGAGCATAAATGAGTGACTTCTCACGTAAGCATCAATAATCAATATCGTGTGCTACTATACAACTACGCCAGACATCGCATTTTTTTACTACCGTGTAGTTCAACAGCTTTTAATTCAGTAACACCTCTGCCATTATTATTTTTATAGAAAGATAATTTTGTCGCTTTCTAACTACGACAATACTTCCGTTAGGGGGTCCACTAATGATTGAGTCATTGCATTTAATATTCCTTAACAAAAAGAATATTCCCCACCAAATAAATATTTTATAACAACTTGCTTACTTTGCAAAATTTATAAATATTACCCACAACTATAACATTATATCAAATTTATTCCATAATATTCAAAATAATATTTATAGAAAATTCATCTTTATTTATAAAAGTTGGGGTCTTACAACCTCCCCTTCTTATGAAATTTCGCCTCGAAATTAGGGTACGCACTGGTATGTCGAAGAGGTAAGGATACCTTGATTTCATTTCGATTCTAACTCCCAAGTCATTTCCTCAACATCGTGGTTCCTCCACAAAACTTTGACTTGAGGTATAACCTTGAGCATAGAATATGTTCCTTCTTATCCAAGATTTGAACAGAACCTCTTCATACGTCAAATCTTCCGCTATTTTGTCCGATTCTAACTCAATAATGTGGTTCGGTCTTTCACATATTTACGTAACATGGATATGTGAAAACGTTATGAACACGAGACATACTTGGCGGTAAAGCGAGTCTATAGGCCACAGTTCCTACTCGATCGAGGATTAAAAATGGACCGATGAATCAAGGATTATGTTTTCCTCTCTTTCCAAATCTTGTAACTCCTTTCCATGGAGCAACTCTTAACAACACATGATCTCCTATATCGAATTCCACGTCCTTTCGATGAAGATCAACATAACTCTTTTGTCGATTTTGTGAGGTTTTTATACGTTGTCGGATCGTTTGAATCTTTTCCGTAGTCATACGTACCAACTCCGTCCCAACAACAACGTTGCTTCACCCACCTCATCCCAAAGATATTGAGAACGACACTTTCTTCCATACAACGCTTTGAATGGAGCCATGCTAATACGCGCTTGATAACCGTTGTTGTAGGAAAACTCCACTAATGGTAAGAACTTGTCCCAACTTCCCTTGAAATCAAGGACACGTAGTCTTAATAGATCTTCAAGAGTTTGAATAGTCCTCTCCGATCGTCCGTCTGTTCGAGGATGATATGCCGAGCTAAATCGTAAGTCTGTGCTCATAGCTTTTTGCAAACTAACCCAAAATCGTGAAGTGAATCTTGGGTCTCGATCGAAACTATGGATACCGCAGATACCATGCGCCTTACAATCTCGTTTATGTACATACGAGCAAGACGTTCAAGTGTATAAGTTTCTCGTATCGGTAAGAATTGAGCGACTTGGTCAATCTATCAACAATGACCCAAATCGCATCTATGCCTTGAGAAACCTTAGGAAGACCGTGAATTGAAATCCATGGTAATGTGCTCCCACTTCCATTCTGAATTTCAAGTGGTTGCAATGGACCTTTTGGTACTTGATGCTCCGCTTTAACTCGTTGACAAGTTAGACACCTTGAGATAAACAGAGCTATCTCTCTCTTCATATTGCTCCACCAAAATATATGATTTATATCATGATACATTTTGGTACTCCTGTGATGGATTGCAAATGGTGTGTTGTGCGCCTCCATCATGATATTATACTTTAAATCGTGGTCGTTAGGAACACAAAGTCCGGAGTTGACTCAAGTATTCCTTCTTCATCGATTCTTGCTTCCTAAGATAGCACCTTCTTGCACTTTTTTCCTCATACGCATCACCTCCGTCCCAGTAGCTTGAAAGCGACTTTTTAACTTTATCGATTAAAGTCGGTTCTACTCATATACTCGCTATCATCACATGCATCCTCGAGTCTTTAACTCTTTCTCCATCCTTTGCAAGTCACACAAAATGGGCCTTTCATACGTTGACAATATCGCACTCGTATTTGCATATGATCTTCTACTCAATGCGTCGCCTACCACGCTCGCTTTTCGAGGATGGTATTGGATGGTATGATCATAATCTTTCAATAGCTTCAAGCCAACATCGTTGTCGCATGTTGAGTTCCTTTTGAGTGAAGAAATATTTGAGGCTTTTATGATCCGTAAAGATCTCCACTTTCTCCCCATACAAGTAATGCCTCCAAATTTTAAGTGCAAGATAACAAATGCCAACTCTAGATCATGAGTAGGATAATTCCTCTCATATTCTTTGAGTTGTCGCGAGGCATAAAGCTATAACTTTTCCATGTTGCATGAGAACACATCCCAACCCTTTGCCCAAAGCATCATCAGATGACAAATCCTCCGAGCCGATGGTATTGTCGTAACAGTCTTGAAATAAGTCTCCTCTTGAGTTCTTGAAAACTCTTCTCACATTCTTCGCCCCAACCGAACTTTGTATCTTTTCCGAGTCACCGAAAGTCAATGGAGTAGCGATTCGAGAAAATCCTTCCACTAATCTCCGATAATAACCAAATAAACCGAGAAAGCTACGTGATTTTCGGCCATCGATTTAGGTTGTTCCCGACTTTGAATAGCTTCAATCTTTCTTTGGGTCAATGATATTCCATGACTTGATACCACGTGCCCAAGGAATGCTACTTCTTCAAGCCAGAACTCGCATTTCTTCAACTTGGCATAAAGCTTATATTCACGAAGCTTTTGGAGTGTCAGCCTCAAGTGTTGCTCATGATCTTCACGGCTTTTGGAATAAATAAGGATATCATCAATAAAGACGATCACAAAGTGATCCAAATATTCCTTGAATACTCGGTTAATCATATCCCTGAAGGCAGCAGGAGCATTAGTCAATCCAAAGAACATGACTAGGAGTTCATAATGCCCGTACCGAGTTCTGAAAGCCGTCTTTGGAATGTCAGCGGCTCTAATCTTCAATTGGTGATATCCGGAACGAAGATCAATCTTTGAAAAGAATTTGGCTCCTTGCAACTGGTCAAACGGGTCATCAATACGTGGCAATGGATACCTATTTTTGAGGGTGACATGATTCTACTCCCGATAATCAATACAAAGTCGCATACTCCCATCTTTCTTCTTCACGAATAGAATGTGAGCACCCCAAGGAGAAGTACTAGGACGAATAAAGCCAATGTCTAACAATTCCTGCAGTTGGGTCTTTAACTCCCAAGTTCAATAGAGCCATTCGATATGGGGCTTTGGAAATAGGTTTTGTACTGGGTTCAAGGTCGATACAAAATTCAATTTCATGCTCGGGGTAGGCCAGAAGTTCTTCTAGAATACGTCGGAAATTTATTAACAATAGAAATATCGTTCAAAATCGATTTATTTTTTTAAAATCTATGACATGATCTAAGAAAGCTTGACATCCGCTTTTCAATAAACGAATAGCTTTATGGCTTGAGATGACCGTGATTGATTTTAATGGTTTGGTCGCTTGAATTCGCATAATAGGTTGGTTAGGAATATGAAAGCTAACAACCTTACGAAAACAATCAATTTTGCATGATAAGTAGTTAACCAATCAATCCCTAGAATCACGCCAAATGCAAGTATTTTTAATGAAATAAGATCGATGAGTGTAATGTGAGGGTACCGATTTGAACCAAACAAGACTTATAAACAGTGGATGTAATGAAGGTTTCTCCCAACGGAGTTTCCACAGATAAGTCAAAGTCTAATTTCTCCGGAGTCAAATTTAATCTATGAGCGCAAGTAGGAGAAATAAAAGAATGGGTAGAACTGGTATCAAATAAAGTATAGACTTCATTAGAGTTTATGATAAGCTTACCCGTGATGACCTCATTTGGGTTTCTTACTCTCTGGGAGGTCACAACAAACGCTCTCCCTTGCACTACCGGTTTTGACTTTTTTGGGACTGCCTTTGGTGCCTCCATCCTAGCTAAATTTGTCTTTGGTAAACGATAAAATCGAGCTAAGTGACCTTCTCTTCCATAATTATAACATGCTTTGGACGACATGACGCAGTTTGGACTGATGTGTCCCTCTCCTCCGCATTTGAAGCATATGATAGGTGGTCTTTCTCCTTCCTTAACAACGAGTCTTTGGTCGACGTCTTTCCATCATTGTTGAATCTCCTTTTCTTGAAATGTCCATTCTTATTGTTTTGGCCCTGATTACCACCAAGTGGTTACCATATCCGCCCGTTGATTCCTCCACGCTTGTTGTCACCGCTTCATGACTACTCTCACCGGTATTATAATTTTGCTTACCGCTCTCTTTTTAGTTGTGTTGACTCGTTATCGCGCTCCTCTAATCGAGCCCTATTTACAACATCTGAATACAAACACGCTTTATGAGAAATAAGATGTTGACGTATCTCCAACTTCAAACCTCTTAAAAACATTCGCGCCATTCTCTCTTCATTATCCACCAAGTGGACGCGAACCCGTGATAACTCCGCAAATTTTGCCTCGTATTGCGACTAACGGTCATATTGTTTTGTTCCAACTTGATAAACTCCACCTCCTTCATGTGGCGAATACTTTCGAAAGTATTTGTCGTTGAATAGCTCTTGAACTTCTCCCAAGATATCTTCAAGACAAAGAAGTTGAGTACGCTTTTAACGATTCCCACCAATGTCTCATCTCCGCGCAACATAAAGGCGTGAAAAGGAACCTTTTGCTCCTCGAGCATCCCAAGACATCAAATATCTTGGTAATCTGCTTTATCCATGCTTCCGCTGAAAGTGGTTTTGGTTCTCCTTAAACTCCGGTGGTCCCGGCTCCTTGAATCTGTTTAGCGGTGATCACCTTGAGAGTTTTTCGTGTTTCCACCTACGTTTTGGGCGAGGATCGCCTCTACTTTCTTTGTTGTATGAATTGCATAAAGCCTCTGAACATTTGATCATTCATCATTTGGTCAGTGTTGTTGTTTGCATGAGGATTGTTGTAAGACCCCAGCTATTATAAATAAAGATGAATTTTCTATAAATATTATTTTTGAATATTATGGAATAAATTTGATATAATGTTATAGTTGTGGGTAATATTTATAAATTTTGCAAAGTATGCAAGTTGTTATAAAATATTCGTTTGGTCGAGGAATATTCTTTTTGTTAGGGAATATTCGTACAACGACTCAATCATTGGTGGACCCCACAACAGAATTATTGTCGGATTGAGAAAACGACAAAAATATTTTATAAAAATAACAAATGGAGGTGTTACCGTTAAAACTGTTGAACTACCCGGTGGTAAAAGTATGATGTCTGGCGTGTGTTTGCATAGTAGCACACTCAGTATTGATTATTGATGCTTACGTGAGAAGTCACTCACCTATGCTCAATTATTGCTACGATAATTTCTTTGCATCATATCTCTTATATTATTGATTCAATTATTGTCACAAAGATCATCCAGTATAATATGTTATATTATTAATTGAGACGACAAGTTATAAATGATTAATAATTGTTGAAAGATTAAAATGTGTTGATTAAAAATAAAATAATTTTTGGTAATATTTATTCAATCCTTAATGTATATAAAGAGTCTCATTATGAGACGTTTGTGGTAAGTTTGATTATTTTATGGGGGCCCCATATGTCATCATCTAAGAGTCTCTTCGTCAATAGTAATTATCTTTGTGAATAGTAATTACCTTCGTCAATAGTATTTACCTTCATTAATAGTATTTACCTTCGTCGATAAGAATTACCTTCGTCAATAGTAATTACCCTTATGAATAGTAATTACTTTCGTCAATAGTAATTACCTTTTACCAGACGTCAAACCACTTGCCGCTTCACATTACAAAAGCGCCAAACCACTTGTCGTTTCACATTACAAAGGCCGAACCACTTGTCATTTCACATTACAAAGGCCGAACCACTTTTCTTTTCACATCACCAAATCGTCAAGCCACTTGCCTTTTCACATGGTAGGTGCTAAGCTAGAAATCTTCTATAAATAGAGGCCTAGTGCTTCATTATTTTCACTTAATTCATTCAAGCTTTAGAGAGAAAAGTATAGAGAGGATAAGAGAAGAAAGAAGAAGAGTATTTTGTTACTACACTACCAAGTGCAGATTCAATCTCCTACCAAAAGTAAGGGTGTTATTCTTTATTATTCATGAAGAGAATTGTTGTTATTCCATTGCTTATTATTCTCGTTGGAATAACTTTTGATACGCTGGTTTACCCTATACTTGGTGACATTCTTCTATTATTCTTTTGGAACATCCTGTCTGCATGTGTTTTTTACTGACCGGTTCCGCCTTTTATTATTATTCGCTGGAACATCCTCATCATGTGTTTTACACCGGACCGGTTCCGCCTTTATTATTATTCTGCTTGAACATCCTCATCTGCATGCGTTTTTATGCCGACCGGTTCCGTTATTTATTATTCTATTGGAATAACTTTGCCAAAGGCGGCTTATCGCATGCATGGTGATTTCTTTTGTTATTCCATTCTTTATTATACCCAGGTTGGTTAAAACTTTGACTTCTATACTCCATGAAATTAATGGAATATCCTTGATATTTGTGTTTCATCCAAAGATCTTTTCATGGAAATATTCTTCCGATCATTCTTGAATTTTACTCTCTGTAGCAAAGATCATGTTGATAATTTGGACGTTAATAATTCTTGGATAAAATAATTCTTGAACTTGTTTTATTGAATTCTTATATCATTGTCATCATCCTCATGTTTATATTATGTTGAAAGTCATCCGAGGCCTCAGTAGTGCATAGATGGACTTGGTATGATTATGACCGAGACTATTCGATTGTAATCATGACCGTAATGTTACAAATGATGTGATAAAAGTCCTCGATGGTAAAGTAGTGCATTGATGGACGATTGTTGGCATGATCATGACCATTAATGAATACACAACTATTCTTGCCCATAGTGCATGAATAATTGTGGTCGTGATACTAAAGAATATCCTCGTAGTAGTGCGCGGTGATTCGATGATGTGGATTATTTATTAAAGTCGAGTCTCAAATTATATAACAAAGATGATGAAAACCTTTTAAATCATAAAAGATAGTAGATTTTATTTTCTACTTGACTCTTTTAATGGATTGCTTGTTCCGTACCGCAGCTTAAACTTGATGTTTATTATATTTTATCGCTTTAACACTATTGAAGGCTATTGATAATTTATTCGCATTATCTTAGTCATAATATTTCTTCTTGGGCTAGTTGAGCTCACCCTTTCTTTCACCGTGTTCTCTTCGTGAAATGAGAACATAGCCGGGACGAGCCTGGGAACCAGAGTAATGGTCCGAGGATAACATTAGTAGTCCTCACTATTCGTGAAATAGTGTGATAATAATTGTAAAGAGGACTCCTTTTGAGTTTGTATAATCTCTAGTAGACAATATTTGTATTCAAACTCACAGTTTATGTCATATTGTACACGACAATTATATTAGTAAGTTGTATTTAAATTACATACCATGTATCCGACTACCCAAGATGGGTGATGTATACCTAATTTTGGGGCGCCACGGTTGGTATCGTAGCTTAGGGATATGATCCTCGCTAAGATGTGAGAATAGTACTAGGAGGGGAGAGACGGGAATACCTTCGCTAGTATGACTTACCTAAGTTTATGTGCTATTTTATTGGTTGGTCGGGAAGATAGGGATAATTTGTTACATGTCAATTAACCTTTTGTTTTGTGGCGATGTCTCGAAATGACATCCGAGAATGTTGAGAATAGCAATGGAGCGTCAAGGCGATCGTTGATTCACCACATATCAATATTCGTGATAATGTGCATCGTGAAGGCGACAATCCTCATGCAAACAACAACACCGACCAAATGATGAATGATCAAATGTTCGAGGCTTTATGCGAATTTATGCAACAAAGAAAGCAGAGCGACTCTCTGTCAAAACGTGAGTGGAAACACGAAAAACTCTCGGTGGTCACCGTTAAATAATTCAAGGAGCCGGGATCACCGAGTTTTAAGGGAGAGCCAAAACCACTTCTAAGCGGAAGCATGGATAAAGCAGATTACCAAGATATTTGATGTCTTGGGATGCTCCGAGGAGCAAAAGGTTCCTTTTCGCCTTTTATGTTACGGAGAGGCGATTCATCGTAGGAATCGGTAAAACGTACTCAACTTCATTGTCTTCAAGATATCTTGGGAGAAGTTCCAGGAGCTGTTCAACGACAAATACTTTCCTGAAAGTATTCGCCACATGAAGGAGGTTGAGTTTATCAAGTTGGAACAAAACAATATGACCGTGTCGTAATACGAGGCAAAATTTGCGGAGTTATCATGGTTTGCGTCCCACTTGGTGGATAATGAAGAGAGAATGGCGCGAATGTTTTTAAGAGGTTTGAAGCCGGAGATACGTCAACATCTTATTTCTCATAAACTGTGTTTGTATTCAGATGTTGTAAATAGGGCTCAGTTAGTGGAGCGCGATAATGAGTCAACACAACTAAAAGAGAGCAGCCGGCAAAATTATAATACCAGCGAGAGTAGTCATCGAAGCGGTGACAACAAGCGTGGAGGGAATCAACAGGCGGATATGGTAACCACTTTATGGTAATCGAGGCCAAAAACAATAAGAATGGACATTTCAAGAAAAGGATATTCAACAATGATGGAAAGACGTCAAAGACCAAAGACCCGTTGTTAACTAAGGAGAAAGACCACCTATCATATGCTTCAAATGCGGAGGAGAGGACACATCGATCCAAATCAAGCGCCATGTCAAAAAAAACATGTTATAATTGTGGAAGAAAAGGTCACTTAGCTCGATTTTGTCATTTACCGAAGACAAATTCAGCTAGGATGGAGGCACCAAAGGCCGTCCCAGAAAAGTCAAAACTTGTAGTGCAAGGGAGAGCGTTTGTTGTGGCCTCCCAAAGAGCAAGGAATCCAAATGAGGTCATCACGGGTAAGCTTATCATAAACTCTAATGAAGTCTATACTTTATTTGATACCGGTTCTACCCATTCTTTTATTTCTCCTACTTTCGATCATTGATTAAATTTGACTCCGGAGAAATTAGACTTTGACTTATCTGTGGAAACTCCGTTGGGAGAAACCTTCATTTCATCCACTGTTTATAAGTCTTGTTTGGTTCAAATCGGTACCCTCACATTACCTGTCGATCTTAATTCATTAAAAATACTTGCATTTGACGTGATTCTAGGGATTGATTGGTTAACTACTTATCATGCAAAAATTGATTGTTTTCGTAAGGTTGTTAGCTTTCATATTCCTAATCAACCTATTATGCGAATTCAAACGACCAAACCATTAAAATCAATCACGGTCATCTCAAAATATAAAGCTATTCGTTTATTAAAAAGCGGATGTCAAGCTTTCTTAGCTCATGTCACAAATTTAAACAAAAATACGCCGGCTTTGAACGATATTTCTATTGTTAATAAATTTCCGACGTATTCTCCAAGAACTTCCCCGCCTACCCCGGCGTGAAATTGAATTTTGTATCGACCTTGAACCCGGTACAAAAACCTATTTCCAAAGCCCCATATCGAATGGCTCTATTGAACTTCGAGTTAAAGACCCAACCGCAGGAATTGTTAGACATCGGCTTTATTCGTCCTAGTACTTCTCCTTGGGGTGCTCTGCTTCTATTCGTGAAGAAGAAAGATGGGAGTATGCGACTTTGTATTGATTATCGGGAGTTGAATCATGTCACCATCAAAAATAGGTATCTATTGCCACGTATTGATGACCGTGTTTGACCACCGTTAAGGAGCCAAATTCTTTTCAAAGATTGATCTTCGTTCCGGATATCACCAATTGAAGATTAAAACCACGACATTCCAAAGACGGCTTTCGAACTCCTAAGACGGGCATTATGAATTCCTAGTCATGTCCTTTGGATTGACTAATGCTCCTCTTTGCCTTCATGGATATGATGAACCGAGTATTCAAGGAATATTTAGATCACTTTGTGGTCGCCTTTATTGATGACATCCTTATTTATTCCAAAAGCCGTGAAGATCATGAGCAACACTTGAGGTCGACACTCCAAAAGCTTCGTGAATATAAGCTTTATGCCAAGTTGAAGAAATGTGACTTCGGCTTGAAGAAGTAGCATTCCTTGGGCACGTGGTATCAAGTCATGGAATATCCGCTGACCCAAAGAAAGATTGAAGCTATTCAAAGTCGGAAACAACCTAAATCAAGGACCAAGTCGTAGCTTTCTCGGTTTAGCTGGTTATTATCGAGATTCGTGGAAGGATTTTCTCGAATCGCTAATCCATCGACTCGGTGACTCGGAAAGATACAAAGTTCGGTTGGAGCGAAGAATGTGAGAGGAGTTTTCAAGAACTCAAGAGGAGACTTATTTCAAAGACTGCTCGACAATACCATCCGCCTCGGAGGGATTTGTCATCTCTGATGATGCTTCGCAAAAAGGGTTGGGATGTGTTCTCATGCAACATTGAAAAGTTATAGCCTATGCCTCGCGACAACTCAAAAGAATATGAGAGGAATTATCCTACTCATGATCTAGAGTTAGCATTTGTTGTCTTTGCACTTAAAATTTGGAGGCATTACTTGTATAGGGAGAAAGTGGAGATCTTTACGGATCATAAAAGCCTCAAATATTTCTTCACTCAAAAGGAACTAAACATGCGACAACGACGTTGGCTTGAATCTGTTGAAAGATTATGATCATACCATCTAATACCATCCCGAAAAGCGAACGTGGTAGGCGATTTATCGAAAGCGTAAGATCGTATGCAAGTACGAGTGCGTTATTGTCAACACAAAGGCCCATTTTGTGTGACTTGCAAAGGATGGAGACAGAGTTAAAGACTCTAGGGATGCATGTGATGATAGCGAGTATACGAGTAGAACCGACTTTAATCGATAAAGTTAAAGCTGCTCAAGCTACAGACCTGGAGCTGATGCGTATGAGGAAGAAAGTGCAAGAAGGTGCTATGCCGGAAGCAAGAATCGATGAAGAAGGAATACTTGAGTTAACTCCGCACTTTGTGTTCCTAACGACCCTAATTTAAAGTATAATATCATGATGGAGGCGCATAACACACCATTTGCAATCCATCCTGGGAGTACCAAAATGTATCATGATATTCGTCATACATTTTGGTGGAGCAATATGAAGAGAGAGATAGCGCTTTATTTATCTCAAGGTGTCTAACTTGTCAACGAAGTTAAAGCGAGCATCAAGTACCAAAAGGTCCATTGCAACCACTTGAAATTCCGTAATGGAAGTGGGAGCACATTACCATGGATTTCGTTCTGGTCTTCCTAAGGTTTCTCAAGGCATTGATGTGATTTGGGTCATTGTTGATAGATTGACCAAGTCTGCTCATTTCTTACCGATACGAGAAACTTATACACTTGAATGTCTTGCTCAGATATACATAAACGAGATTGTAAGATCGCATGGTATGCTTAAGATCCATAGTTTCTGATCGAGACCCAAGATTCACTTCACGATTTTGGGTTAGTTTGCAAAAAGCTATGGGCACAGATTTACAATTTAGCTCGGCATATCATCCTCGAGACGCATTTAACAATCGGAGAGGACTATTCAAACTCTTGAAGATCTATTAAGACTCCGTGTCCTTGATTTCAAGGGGAGTTGGGACAAGTTCTTACCATTGGTGGAGTTTTCCTACAACAACAGTTATCAAGCAAGTATTGGCATGGCTCCATTCGAAGCGTTGTATGGAAGAAAGTGTCGTTCTCCAGAATGCTGGGATGAGGTGGGTGAAGCAACGTTGTTGGGACCGGAGTTGGTACGTATGACTACGGAAAAGATTCAAACGATCCGACAATGTATAAAAACCTCACAAAATTGACAAAAGAGTTATGCTGATCTTCATCGAAAGAACGTGGAATTCGATATAGGAGATCATGTGTTGTTAAGAGTTGCTCCATGGAAAGGAGTTACAAGATTTGGAAAGAGAGGAAAACTTAATCCTCGATTCATCCAGTACATTTTAATCCTCGATCGAGTAGGAACATGTGGCCTATAGACTCGCTTTCTACCGCCAAATATGTCTCGTGTTCATAATGTTTTTCACATATCCATGTTACGTAAATATGTGAAAGACCCGAACCATATTATTGAGTTAGAACCCATTTAAATAGCGGAAGATTTGACGTATGAAGAGGTTCCCTGTTCAAATTTTGGATAAGAAGGAACATAGTCTACGCTCCAAGGTTATACCTCAAGTCAAAGTTTTGTGGAGGAACCACGATGTTGAGGAAATGACTTGGGAGTTAGAATCAAATGAAATCAAGGTATCCTTACCTCTTCGACATACCAGTACGTACCTAATTAATTTCGAGGACGAAAATTTTATAAGAAGGGAGGTTGTAAGACCCCAGCTATTATAAATAAAGATGAATTTTCTATAAATATTATTTTTGAATATTATGGAATAAATTTGATATAATGTTATAGTTGTGGGTAATATTTATAAATTTTGCAAAGTATGCAAGTTGTTATAAAATATTCGTTTGGTTGGGGAATATTCTTTTTGTTAGGGAATATTCGTACAACGGCTCAATCATTGGTGGACCCCACAACAGAATTATTATCGGATTGAGAAAACGACAAAAATATTTTATAAAAATAACGGCGGAGGTGTTACTGAATTAAAATTGTTGAACTACCCGTGGTAAAAGTATGCGATGTCTGGCGTGGTTGCATAGTAGACGCAGCAGTATTGATTATTGATGCTTACGTGAGAAGTCACTCAGCTATGCTCAATTATTGCTACAGTAATTGCTGCATCATATCTCTTATATTATTGATTCAATTATTGTCACAATATCATCTGTATAATATGTTATATTATTAATTGAGACGACAAGTTATAAATGATTAATAATTGTTGAAAGATTAAAAATGTGTTGATTAAAAATAAAATGATTTGTGGTAATATTTATTCAATCCTTAATGTATATAAAGAATGCATTATGAGAGCGTTTGTGGTAAGTTTGATTATTTTATGGGGGGGGCCCATATGTCATCATCTAAGAGTCTCTTCGTCAATAGTAATTACCTTTGTGAATAGTAATTACTTCATCAATAGTATTTACCTTCGTCGATAGTATTTACCTTCAATCGATAGTAATTACCTTCGTCGATAGTAATTACCCTTGTGAATAGTAATTACCTTCGTCAATAGTAATTACCTTTACCAGACGTCAAACCACTTGCCGTTCACATTATAGGCATCAAACCACTTGTCGTTTCACATTACAGGCGTCGAACCACTTGTCGTTTCACATTACAAAGCGTCGAACCACTTTTCTTTTCACATCACCAATGTTAAGCCACTTGCCTTTTCACATGGTAGGTGCTAAGCTAGAAATCTTCTATAAATAGAGGCCTAGTGCTTCATTATTTTCACGAATTCATTCAAGCTTTAGAGAGAGAAAGTATAGAGAGAATAAGAGAAAGAAGAAGAGTATTTTGTTACTACACTACTTTGCAGATTCAATCTCCTACCAAAAGTAAGGGGTGTTATTCTTTCATATTCATGAAGAGAACTGTTGTTATTCCATTGCTTATTATTCCGGAATAACTTTTGTATCGCCAGTTTACCCTATACTTGGTGACATTCTTCTATTATTACATTTGGAACATCACATGCATGTGTTTTACACGGACTGGTTCCGCCTCTTTATTATTATTACATTGGAACATCACATGCATGTGTTTTACGGGACTGGTTAAAATCTTTATTATTATTACATTGGAACATCCTGTTTTGTGCGTTTCTGGCGGACTGGGTTCGTTATTTATTATTACATTGGAATAACTTTGCGGTCTCATCTCTATCGCATGCATGGTGATTTCTTTTGTTATTCCATTCTTTATTATACCCAGTTGGTTAAAACTTTGACTTCTATACTCCATGAAATTAGTGGAATATCCTTGATATTTGCGTTTCATCCATATCTTTTCATGGAAATATTCTTCCGATCATTCTTGAATTTTACTCTACAAAAAAGCAGTATCATGTTGATAATTTGGGCGTTAATAATTCTGGATAAAATAATTCTTGAACTTGTTTTATTGAATTCTTATATCATTGTCATCATCCTCATGTTTATATTATGTTGAAAGTCATCACGTGGCTGTGGTGCATAGATGGACTTGGTATGATTATGACCGAGAGACTATTCGATTATAATCATGGCCGTAATGTTACAAATGATGTGATAAAAGTCCTCGATGGTAGTAGTGCATTGATGGATAGTTGTTGGCATGATCATGACCATTAATGAATACCTGAACTATTCTTGGCCCGTAGTGCATGAATAATTGTGGTCGTGATACTAAAGAATATCCTTGGTAGTAGTCACGAGGGATTCGATGATGTGGATTATTTATTAAAGCGAGTCTCAAATTTATAACGATGATGAAAACCTTTTAAATCATAAAAGATAGTAGATTTTATTTTCTACTTGACTCTTTTAATGGATTGCTTGTTCATTGCGATTAAACTTGATGTTTATTATATTTTATCGGTTTAACACTTGTTGAAGGCTATTGATAATTTATTACGCATTATCTTAGTCATAATATTTCTTCTTGGGCTAGTTGAGCTCACCCTTTCTTTCACTTTATTCTCTTGAAAATGAGAACATAGGCCGGAGACGAGTCGGGGAGCGGAGTAATGGTCCGAGAGATAGCATTAGTAGTCCTCACTATTCTGTGAAATAGTGTGATAATAATTGTAATGAGGACTCCTTTTGAGTTTGTATAATATCTAGTAGACAATATTTGTATTCAAACTCACAGTTTATGTCGTATGGTACACGACAGTTATATTAGTAAGTTGTATTTAAATTCTATACCATGTATCTGACTACCCAAGATGGGTGATGTATACCTAATTTTCGGGGCGTCACAATTGTCGCCTTCCTGATGCACATTATCCTGATTATTGATATGTGGTGAATCAACGATCGCCTGTGCTCCATTGCTATTCTCAACATTCTCAGATGTCATTTTCAGATACTGTCACAAAACAAAAGGTTAATTGACATGTAACATATTATCCCTATATTCTGACCGACCAATAAAATAGCACATAAACTTAGGTAGGTCATACTAGCGAAGGTATTCCCTGTCTCTCCCCTCCTAGTACTAATCTCATATCTTAGCCAGGGATCATATCCCTAAGCTCTGATACCAATTGTGACGCCCCCAAAATTAGGTATACATCACCCATCTTGGGTAGTCAGATACATGGTACAGAATTTAAATACAACTTACTAATATAATTGTCGTGTACAATATGACATAAACTGTGAGTTTGAATACAAATATTGTCTACTAGAGATTATACAAACTCAAAAGGAGTCATCTTTACAATTATTATCACACTATTTCACAGAATAGTGAGGACTACTAATGCTATCCTCTGGACCATTACTCCGTTCCCCGACTCGTCCCAGCTATATTCTCATTTCAAGAGAACAAAGAAAAGAAAGGGTGGGCTCAACTAGCTCAAGAAGAAATATTATGACTAAGATAATGCGTAATAAATTATCATTAGCCTACAACAAATGTTAAACCGATAAAATATAATGAACGCCAAGTTTAACTACAATGAACCAAAGAATCCATTAAAAGAGTCAAGTAGAAAATAAAATCTACTATCTTTTATGATTTAAAAGGTTTTTCATCATCATTATAGTTTGAGACTCGACTTTAAAAATATTCTACATCATCGAATCACCCCGCACTACTACTACCAAGGATATTCTTTAGTATCACGACCACAATTATTCATGCACTCACGGGCCAAGAATATTTGTGTATTCATTAATGGTCATGATCATGCCAACAATCGTCCATCAATGCACTACTGCCAATGAGGATTTTAACCACATCATTTGTAACATTACGGTCCAATATTACAATCAATAGTCTCTCGTCATAATCATACCAAGTCCATCTATGCACTACAGGGCCATAGATGACTTTCAACATAATATAAACATGAGGATGATGACAATGATATAAGAATTCAATAAAACAAGTTCAAGAATTAATTTATCTAGGAACCAATAACATCCAAATCATCAACATGATCTTCGCTTTGTAGAGTAAAATTCAAGAATACCGAGAAGAATATTTCCATGAAAGGATACTCGGATGAAGCGCAAATATCAAGGATATTCCACTAATTTCATGGAGTATAGAAGTCAAAGTTTTAACTAACCGGGTATAATAAAGAATGGAATAACAAAAGAAATCACCATGCATGCGATAGATCAAGACAGCAAAAGTTATTCCAATGTAATAATAAATAACGAAACCAGTCCCACAAAATGCACTGGACGTGATATTCCAACGTAATAATAAAGAATGGAACCAAGTCCAACAGAAAACGCATGCATGTGATATTCCAACAGAATAATAAAGAATGGAACCAGTCCGCGTAAAACACATGCATGTGATGTTCCAACGAATAATAATAAAAAGACAGAACCAGTGTGTGTAAAACACACGCATGTGATGTTCGAAACGAATAATAGAAAAATGTCACCAAGTATAGGGTAAACCACGATACAAAGTTATTCCAATGAATAATAAGCAATGGAATAACAACAGCCTCTCTTCATGAATAAGAAAGAATAACACCCCTTACTTTTGGTAGGAGATTGAATACTGCAGTAGTGTAGTTACAAAATACTCTTCTTCTTTCTCTCTTATTCTCTCTATACTTTCTCTCTCTATAGCTTGAATGAATTCGTGAAAAATAATGAAGCACTAGGCCTCTATTTATAGAAGATTTCTAGCTTTGCACCTGCCATGTGAAAAGGCAAGTGGCTTGACGACTGGTGATGTGAAACGACAAGTGGTTCGAAGCCTGTAATGTGAAACGACAAGTGGTTCGACGCCTGTAATGTGAAATGACAAGTGGTTCGACGCCTGTAATGTGAAATGACAAGTGGTTCGACGTCTGGTAAAGGTAATTACTATTGACGAAGGTAATTACTATTCACAAAGGTAATTACTATTGACGAAGATAATTACTATTGACGAAGATAATTACTATTCACAAAGGTAATTACTATTGACGAAGGTAATTACTATTGACGAAGAGACTCTTAGATGATGACATATGGCCCCCCCATAAAATAATCAAACTTACCACAAACGTCTCATAATAGGCTCTTTATATACATCAAGGATTGAATAAATATTACCACAAATCATTTTATTTTTAATCAACACATATTTAATCTTTCAACAATTATTAATCATTTATAACTTGTCGTCTCAATTAATAATATAACATATTATACGATGATAATCGTGACAATAATTGAATCAATAATATAAGAGATATGATGCAAAAATTATCGTAGCAATAATTGAGCATAAATGAGTGACTTTTCACGTAAGCATTAATAATCAATATCGTGTGCTCTACTATACAACTACGCCAGACATCGCATTTTTTTACTACCGGGTAGTTCAACAGTTTTAACGGTAACACCTCTCGCCGTTATTTTTATAGAAAGATAATTTTGTCGCTTTCTAACTACGATAATACTCCGTTATGGGTCCACTAATGATTGAGCCGTCATTTAATATTCCCCGACAAAAAGAATATTCCCCACCAAACGAATATTTTATAACAACTTGCTTACTTTGCAAAATTTATAAATATTACCCACAACTATAACATTATATCAAATTTATTCCATAATATTCAAAAATAATATTTATAGAAAATTCATCTTTATTTATAAAAGTTGGGGTCTTACATTGAGCTTTGCACTTCCTGGTTTCAGTCCAACTTTAACACGCATATACACTTATACTTTAACATACATACATGTTAAAGGTTCTCTCATAAACATATGACCATTATTGAGTTTATTTTTACCAGTTTTAGTATAACAAGATCATGTAGTTTTTATGGTTCATAACTTGACTATATGTCTACGTAGAGATTTCAAAACCTGTTATTACACATGCTTATAGTTTTCATATTGTCTGATCACAATTATCATTGTTTACCACTTCAGATCATTCTTTAAACTCATGTTTGGTTTAGTTATCATCATGCTTAATACATATGAATCATGTCTAGGAGTATTATAGCCATAACATGACATCTTACTCCTTTAGAATTTATATATTCATGTGATGCAACTAAATTTTTTAACACATGTTCAAGGTTGCCTTCGAAATCACTTTATCTTGAATGATATAATATAACACATATAAAACAACTTTAAAACTCTTATCATGTGTATTCAAGTCATGTTATCATCCTCACAAGATCAGAACATACATTACGTAGTTTTCATGCATATTGGCTTTTGATATATCAAACTTTTCTTGAAAATTTCTCTAACACAACGTTTATAAGTTTGGTTATGAACAAAAGAACTATAACTCTATAGTATACTCTTTTATGTTTGAAATTAATCATGCATATATATCATCAAATTCAGAACTTGTAAACATAAGTTTTCTACAAGGTTTGTTTTGAAAACCTTAAGTTTTGCTACAAACTTCCTTGCTAATCCAAGTTGATTACTTCATACTACGTAAGAAATTTTTACATCTCATGTTATACTCCTTTTCAGGTATGTATTTAAGACATAACACAAATTTCACATTACATAATATTACAAAAATTGGTAACTAATTCTGAGGTACGGCGCAGCTGCGCTGCACCCTAGTACAAATAGGGCACAACTGCGTCATGCCTAAACCAGGAGCAGTAACTTACTCTGTTTTCAAGAACATCAAACCACTTTGATTCTTTTTAGTTTAAACATGTTCTAATCTATCATTAAAGAGTCCATACATGTAAACCTACTTCATAAACACATTATAGCATTCTAATTCACTTTGATTATCAGAGAATTTCAAGTAATTTCAAGAATTTGACAAAACACAATTCAAGAACATAAGTTAGAATTTATACCTCTTTGAAGCTTAGTTTACTTAATTTCTCCCTTCTGAGATTGCTAGACCCTTCTTTGAACCACAATTCACTAACTCTCAAATTGTCAGTGTTTCAATAGCCAAGAACAAAACAACGTAACTGAGAATTTGGTCTTTTATTTATAGAAGAAGCTTGGACTGGACATTAATTTAGAATCCATGGTGTTGAAGGAAAACACAATGGTTTAACAAGAGTGGTTCAACAACCACTTCCCAACCATCTCTATAGCCATTGGCTTGGTAATGATCACCTAGCTTAGCCACTGATTTGAAAGGTTTTGTGAAAATCAAAGTAGCAATCAAATTGCAAAAATTAGCGAAAACATAATAAAATCAGATTTTAAAATTTTTCACAAACCAATTACCCGGATCATCCTTTATGCATATTATTAATTAAACGAAGAATAAGAAGTTATGAAATCATACCCTTGTAGAAACGAGCTTCCTCAGGTACGAGTTCACCTCATACTTCTCCGCAATCTCCTTTAATCTCCAGATAGATTCCTTCCTTTGATCAATGTAAGCCACCCAAGTGTATGACTTCTAGAGGTGATCCACCTAGGAAGAAGAATTTTCAAGAAGGAAGGGTGCATTGGCTCAAACCCTAGTTTTTCCCATCTCTATAGAAGAAGGGGGCGTACTCTCCAACTATTTGGAATTACGTATATATGATATCTGATATAAGAGTCCTCTTATAAAGATATCAGTTAACCCTATTTAATTAAAATATGGTATTATTTATTTAATTAAACTCTTTTAATTAAATGGGCTCCCTAATTTTATTAAGGATACTTAATTAAACTCCTTTAACTAATTTTCCCTCATAATCCTCTTAGGAATAAATGAGAGTATTTATATTAAATTAATTCCTAAACTCTTTTAGAAATTAAAATAATAATAATTGTAATAATATTAATAAGACTCCTCTTATTAATTTATATTTAATATTTATAAAATATTAAATATTAAATATTAAGTTATTTAATTTATTCTATCACCATAGATTAAATTAAATATACTTAACATATTATTACGATTATGCCATTAACCTCTTAAATAATTATTCTTCCTTTTATGGCATGACCCTTTTGGTTCCCCATATTAAACCGGTTGTGAATATATCAATTAGAATAATTTTAACCTTATTTAAATAAATAAATTAAATAATTAATTTATTTAAATAAATAATATTTATTCTACAATAGGGATAAGCCTCCCTAACGATCAAAGACTTTTCAGATAATATAGATTTCAACATTAATCATAAAAGAACCTTTGAGTTAATAGTTACCATACAATTCAATCCTTCCACCATACAATGTCCCAATTAAATATAAGACATGGAATTACTGTCAAGTCTAATTTTATTTATTTATATGTATTTCGATTCCTAAATGCACAACTCCTAATAAATGCAAATTAGAAACTACTTTCTAATTCCATTCCACCTTGGCTAAGGATTCTTGGGTTGTCATTTATCGAATCACATAGGACATTTCTCTTCTTTTACTAGAAGTGGTAGATTATTTATTGATCATTCATTATCTTCATATATAACTTATTACACCCAAGCATACCCTTTGATATACTTTAAGAGTCTTAAGGAATAAGTCAAAGTGTGATTCATTATATATAAGATACTATGATGATCTCAAGTATAAGGATCATTTGTACTACTATCACTTCAGGAATTTCTATTGATAGGCAAGTAAAACTCCATTAGGTATTACTTAGCGAGTCACGTTCAGTGAACTTATTCTCTAATAAGCACCTATATACTTGCTTTAGTGTCTCCAAACAAATGATCATGAGATCAATCATCCTCATCCAATGAGCAAGCAACGTACATACCAATCTATCCGGATTCACTAATCCCCTTTTTAGTAATCCATTGATTGGGAACATTTTAGTTTTAAGCTATCTATGAATTTAGATCTCATTAGCATGATCTCATCATGATTCTAAAAGCATTGCTTAAAAATATAGGTTTTACACATATTTTTAAAACAACGCCATGTAGATAATAAATGCCTTTAATAAGTAATACTTTTATTAATAAATAAATAAGATTGATTACAAAGTATATACTTTATCATCATACATGATTTGCTTGTATGCATAATACTTTCAATCTCCCTCTTGCACTAAAGCTAATCGCCATGGTATCTCATACCCATCTTCTCTAAGTGACGATCGAACTGTTGTTGTGTTAACGCTTTATTAAATGGATCTGCAATATTTTTTGTGAGAGTCCACACGCTCTAGGGTGACGTCTCCTCTTTCAATGATCTCTTTGATCAAATGGAACCGCTGCAACACGTGTTTGGATTTCTAATGAGACCTGGGTTCCTTAGCCTGCGCAACAGCTCCGGTGTTGTCATAGAATAAAGGTACTGGTCCTGTAATGCTAGGAACCACACCAAGTTCGGTAAAGAACTTCTTCATCCAAATAGCTTCCTTTGGAGCTTCACTTGCAGCTATGTACTCTGCCTCTGTCACTGAATCAGCAACTATTTGTTATTTGGAACTCATTTAACTCATTGTGCCACCGTTTAAGGTAAACACATACCCCAAAACGGATTAATTGTTATCTTGGTCCGTTTGAAAACTTTAGTCTGTAAAGCCCTCTAGTTTCAATTCAGACCCACCGTATACAAGAAATAAATCCTTAGTTCTTCTTAAGTACTTTAGGATATTTTTCACTGCCTTCTAGTGTTCTTCTCCTGGATTCGACTGATATTTTCTTGTAACACTAATTGCATGAGAAACATCTGGTCTAGTACATATCATATTGTACATGATAGATCCTATTGCTAAAGCATAAGGAATCTTACTCATACGGTCTCTCTCCTCAGGTGTCTTTGAGGCCTGTTTCTTGGAGAGATGTATTCCATGGCTCATCGGCATGAGACCTCTTTTGGAATCTTCCATGCTAAACCTCTTTAGCATCGAGTCAATGTACGTTCCTTGGGACAAGCTAAGCATTCTTTTAGATCTATCTCTATAGATTCTTATCCCCAAAATATAGGATGTTTCTCCCAAGTCATTCATGGAGAAGTGTTTAGATAACCAAATTTTAATTGATTGTAGCATGGGAATATCATTCCCTATCAGTAATATATCATCAACATATAATACGAGGAATGAAATAGCGCTCCCATTAACCTTCTTGTACACACATGGTTCATCCTCATTTTTGATAAAATCAAACTCTTTGATTATCTCATCAAAACGGATGTTCCACCTACGAGAAGCTTGCTTCAATCCATAAATAGATCGTTGTAGTTTACAGACTTGATTTGTTCCAACCTTTGAAAAAAATCCCTCTGGATGTGTCATATACACATCCTCCTCAAGTTTCCAATTAAGGAAGGTCGTTTTCACATCCATCTACCAGATTTTGTAGTTATGGTAAGTTGCAATCGCAAGAAAAATCTGAATGGACTTAAGCATTGCTACTGGTGAGAAGGTTTCGTCATAGTCAACTCCTTGTCATTGTTTGAAACCTTTTGCGACCAGTCGGGCCTTATAGGTCTCTACCTTGCCGTCTGCTCTAGTTTTTCTTTTAAAGACCCATTTACACCCAATAGGCTTAATTCCTTCAGGTAGTGAAACCAAAGTCCATACTTGGTTTTCATACATGGAGTCCATCTCGGATTTCATGGCTTCTTGCCACTTCTCTGAGTCTTTCCTACTCATAGCCTATTCGTAATTCAATAGATCATCATCATCTATGATGCGTACTTCATCGTCATCCTCTATGACAAGTCTATACCTATCAAGTATCTTCGGTACTCTTCGAGATTTATGAATAGGGTATGGTACAAAAGGAATCTCTAATTGGTTAGGTACCTCACTTTGATCTGTAGTATTTTGTGGTTCTTGAATGTCTTCAAGATATATCTTACTCCCACTAACCCCTTCAGGGATAAACTCCTTTTCCAAGAAGGCAGCATGTTTCGTAACAAACACCTTTTGATCAGTTGGATGAGAGAAATAATACCCCGATATTTCTTTACGGTATCCCACAAATCTACATTTGTCAGATCTAGTCTGTAGCTTATCGTTTTCAAACTTTTTAACATAAGCTGGACAACTCCAAGTCTTAACATGCTTAAGATTTAGTTTCCTCCATGTCCATAACTCATATGGGGTCTTGGGGATGGATTTTGTAGGTACCTTATTAAGTAGGTATGCAGCTGATTCTAGGGCATATCCGGAGAAGGAAACTGGAAGGTCAGTAAAGCTCATCATGGATCGAACCATGTCCAACAATGTTCGATTTCTCCTTTCAGATACACCATTCATCTGTGGCGTCCCTGGTGGAGTCTATTGTGAGATTATACCATTTTCTTTGAGACAATTGAGAAACTCACCACTTAAGTATTCTCCTCCACGATCAGATTGAAGAATCTTAATACTCTTCCCAGTTTGCTTCTCTACTTCACTTCTGAACTCTTTGAACTTTTCAAATGATTCAGATTTTTATTTCATTAAATACACATATCCAAATCTTGAGTGATCGTCAGTGAATGTAATAAAATAAGAAAACCCTCCTCGTGCAGTCGTTGTCATAGGTCCACATACATCTGTGTGTACCAACGCTAACAACTCTATAACTCTTTCTCCTTTTCCAGTAAAAGGAGATTTAGTCATTTTGCCCATGAGAAAAGATTCACAAGTTGGATATGATTCATAATACGATAGCTCTAGGAGCCCATCTTTATGCAACTTGGATAATCTTGTTTCATTAATATGACCGAGTCTACAGTGCCACTTGAAGGTATAATTAACATCATCTCTTTTCCTTTTCTTAGTTTGTTCAATTTGAAGTATATTTTCATGCAAGTCAAGTATATAAAGTTCGTTTCGCAAATTACCAACACCATATAAAATATTCTCATTATAAATAGAACAACTGTTGTTCTTTATTATAATGTTAAAACCATCCATATCCAATACAGAGATAGAAATAATGTTTCTAATGATATTTGGAACAAAATAACAATTATTTAAATTAATGAACTTGCCCGTAGGCAGTGTTAAACAATAAGTCCCTACAGCTAATGCAACAACCTTTGCTCCATTTCCCACTCGTAGGACGACCTCATCCTTGCTTAGCTTTCTACTTTTGACCAGTCCCTGCATATTATTACATATGTGAGAACCACAACAGGTATCCAATACCTAAGTAGAAGATTGACTTTTAGAAAAAATTAATTTCAATCATAAACAAACCTTGATTAGGATTCGAAGCTTCTCCAAGCTTCTTCTGGTTTTGTTCCGCAAGATAATCCTTGCAGTTCCTCTTCCAGTGACCCGGCTTGTTGCAATGGAAGGAAATTCCTTTGCTAGCTGGATCAGGTTTCTTTTGATCCTTCACTTTTGCCCTTCCCTTAGCCTTCTTGGATTTTTTCTTTTCAGAAGATACCTTGGGCCTCTTCCTTTTCTTGGAAGAATCATCCACCAGTAAGACATGGTTCTTCTCAGATGGGAAGTGACCTTCAGCAGTTTTCAACATGTTAAGAAACTCAGGCAAGCTGACGTCCAACTTATTCATGTGAAAATTCACAAAAAATTGTGAGAAGGTGTCAGGGAGTGACTGCAAGATTAAATCTTGACTCAACTCCCCATCCATGACGAACCCAAGTTGTCCAAGACGTTCAATAAAATTAATCATCTTTAGGACATGAGTCTCAACAGTAGTACCCTCGGTCATCCGAGATCGGATGAGCTCCTTAGATATCTCATATCTAGCAGTCCTACTTTGTTCATCATACAGCTCTTGCAGGTGCAGCAATATAGTAGGAGCATCCATGTTTTCATGTTGACGCTAAAGCTCGTTACTCGTGGATGCGAGCATGATGCATTGAGCCAAAAATGCATCATTTTGCCACTGTCTAAAAGTAGCAATCTCTTCCTCAGAGGCTGTCTTTACAACTTTTTCAGGTACATGCTAATTTAGGACATAAGAAATCTTTTCATCAATGAAAACAATTCTCAGATTCCTTAACCAGTCTGTGTAGTTTGGTCCGGTTAGTTTGTTAGCATCAAATATGCTACGCAGTGAATTTAGTGAATGTGACATTTTCAAAGTTCTGCGTGTAAAAAGACAATATTTTAGCAAACATTTATTTAATTAATTACCAAAATAAATTAGGTCTTATTTTATATTGCTATCTCCCAGTATTTTCTTCAAACTGTATTACCCTCATTTATATAGTTCGGCAAAATCTAATTAAAGTTTTTGCTAGTGAGAATAAGGATTCCATTTCAAATATATATATATAGCCTTGTGGTGACACAACAAAATATATATAAATAAATAGGTAGACAACTCCTTGTCAATTACATCATCATGTAACTCCTTATGTTTTGCCTCTTAGATTATTTTGATCAAGTGGTGGCACATCTGAATCAAAATTATCTAAGTTAAGTCCAACCTAGCACTTCCATATATTTAAAAAACAAAAATATTGTCCTTGTGGTGACACAACAAAACAATACTGTTCAATTTTCTTTATAAGCATCAAATGTGATAAATTAACATCTTAAATACTTAATACTTGCCTTGTGGTGACACAACAAACTCATATTAAATATTTAATACCCTATTAATTTTATCATGCTAGAAGGCAACGTTCGATATTCTAAATATCTTTGAACGCTTAAGACTTCATATATAAAAACCTCTTAGGGATTTGTTACTTCGTCTCATCTTGTTTAGCGCGTATGCAAATATATATATAAAATACGCGTCATATTATTAAACATGTGAAACATGTTTGCATAATATATAATATATATAATACTAGCATACACATATAGAATACTATATTTTACCCGTATTGATTATGGACTTTTATTCTAGTTTGGTTCACTAGAACCATCAAGTGAACCAAAAGGTCAAACCCTAGGGTGTAAGAATAAATAATTAAATATAACTATTACATTTAAATTCGGGCTCCATTACAAATGGGTCTTCGAGTGCTCCTTACTCCTTGATCTCTAGTTCTTCAAATAATTCTAACTAATCCTATACAATTAAACTATTTAATTTAAATAGAAACCTTGATTAGCAGTCAAGGAGAAATACATAGGAGAGAGATAGAATTTACATAAGAAGAAAATCAGAAAAGACGAGGTACGCAGACCCCATTTAATAAAACACATTCATTCAAACATCCAACCAAAATAAATCCAATCACATTGGTCAATAGTATATAATCAATCTCATTTATTATCATACATATCATCATATGTATTAATAAATAAAATCATTCCACATATATATGAATATCATTTAATGGACAATTTTATGTTGCATGAAATCCAATTTCAAGATTAAAATAAACTCTTTATTTTAATTATAAAATTATTTAGAATATTATATATTATAATATTCAATTTAACCAAACGGTGTGGCATGTTAAAAAAAATATTGTGAATCACGTTAATCCATATAACCGTACGGTTGAAACACTGTCACGTGACATCCAGACTAAAACTTTGTTAACTATAATATTATATATATATATATATATATATATATATATATATATATATATGGGAGAACATCCGTGGCAACCGTTTGCTAAAAGTACTGTGCAACAACCTAGTTGATGACCGTTGATCTAGACAATAGAAGACTGTGATTGAATTTAATAACTCGCCTACCACTACAGGTTGTAGCGGTAGTACACCTTTTCCAAAATTAATGCTAAATTACATTACTGCCCCTGCATTATATGAATGTTAAGTCTGGAAATTAAAAGCCCTACCGCTAGAACAGGTAGCGGCAACCACTAACGCCAAAAACATTAACTAACAACACGGTACTGATTCTAAAGCAAACTGCAAACTGACAACATGTAAACTGACAACACGGAAGCCCAAAATGCTGGTTTCAAGGCAGCCTTGCCGCTACAGCCTGTAGCGGTAGGCACTCCCCCATTTAAACCATCTACCGCTCCTCTTTCTCCCTCTCAAAGCTTCTTTTGCTTATTTTGCTCTCAGCTCTGCGGCCCGCTACCAACATTCCCCCTGCCTAAAGAAAAATTCTATTGAAGCAGCAAAAATAGAAATACGCGAGAGAGAAAGTTGGATTGGTCACAAGTTCTGCAACAAATATTCATATTCAAATATTATTTTGGTAAGATTTATTTCTCATATATTTAATTAAAAATAAATAAATATTATAATTAGTTTTTAAAAATGTATTTATAATAAAATATAATTTTAAACTCTTAATAAAAATTGTCCATCATTGCTATGTCTATATATATGCGTGAATTTTTAAAAAATTTAAGATTCATGTGTTTGGGTAAATTATATTACTATGTGGTGAAGTAGTTAGTATAATTTTTGATTGGTTATTAAATTATTTGCTTAAAATTATAATGTAGTATTGTTTTATTATGAATGTTCATTTTGATAAAATATAGTGAGTTTTGTGGGATATAATATGCATGTTAATATTGTGACTAATAATGATTAATTATTATGAAAATGTGCAAAACAAAAGAATTATTTAAATTATATTAAAATGATGTTTTTTACTCATTGATAGGATATAGATATAATTGTGTTACATAGTTATTAAACAATATGAAAAACCTTTTATAATTCTTCATTTTTTTAGGTACTAGATGGACAGTTGGATTTATGGACCAATTGACCCAAGTGTCCTTAACGATCAACAAAATCATGTGTCGGATGATATATATGACGGGAAAGACAGGGGAAGACTACTCTCATGTCAATTAACTGAAAAAAAATACGATCAATGGATATTAACAAAATCTCAAAAAATACTTTTACAAAAATGTGGGTTTGGAATTTTTTGCCATCCCGCAGTTGTACCACAAACTGACATTAGGCTCGTGTCCGCCTTGGTGGAGAGATGGCGGCCGAAGACCAATAGTTTTCACCTAAATTATGGGGAAATTATAATCACTTTAGAAGATGTACATTTCATCTTGGGTTGCCGGTAGTTGGCAAGCCCTTAACTTGTCCATTATTTGACACTTCATTGGCTCATTTTAAAGAATGTTTTGGTAGTGAAGTAGTTGCTGAATTTCAGGAATCAAAAAAGCACGGCTCTATTTCATTGCTATGGTTGCAGCAACATTTTAATGATATTCCCCCTAAAGCAAGTAAGGAAATTGTTGGTCGATGCACAAAGGCCTATATTCTTTGGTTGTGTGGGGGCAATATTGTTCCCCGCTAGAAATAAAAACACTGTTTATCCCAAGTATATGTATTTTATTGCTAATTCTGAAAACTGTGTAACGTATTCTTGGGGTGCAGCTGTGTTGGGCTATTTGTATAGGTCTTTATATACTACCACTAGGAAAGGAGCGAAATATATTAATGGTTGTGTCACTCTTTTACAAATTTGGGCGTATGAGCGTATAGTAATTGGAAGACCTAACCCCTCGCCTCAATCACAGTTATGGTTACCTAGGGCCCTAGCGTGGGCATACTCAGAAAATCACAGCTACCCTGATAGACGACAAAATTCCCATCATCATTTAAAATTTTACTGAGGGGAGTTAGATGTCCAGACTGAATGGCTAGTAGTTTGGCGCCCTTACGTGGGGTGGGATGACAATATGAATGGATTTAATTTTGAAGGAAGATTGTTGGGATCTGGTAGAATCCCCTTGATCCATTTTGATATTGTAGAATACCAGATGCCAGACAGGGTGATGAGACAGTATGGGTTCTTACAAGGTATACCATCTCTGGCAGAAAATCATAAAGAACTTAGAAAGGAAAAAGAAGATAGATTTGTCGTCGTTGATTGCATGGCCTTGAGGCGAGTGTACATCACACATTGGGAGGCTTCATGGTGCATTTGAAGGGATAACAATATGAAATTGCCAACTATGTGAAAATTGATTCATACATAGCTTGGTATAGGAAGATTACACATAGAAAACTGCATCGCCCTCGACAGGAAGGTGACCCAGACCCTACATACGAGCCCCTTGATCGCTTTACGACCAGAACATCATCTTATACAAATGGTACACTAACATTTGCATATTTTAATACTAATACATATTATCTTGTTTATTAATAATACTAATATTGTACTTTTATCTTACATGACAGGTTGAGAGTGCAAAGTCCTTACTTGATAAGTGCTTTGCTTTTATTGAGATACCTCCGGAATATGTAGTTGAGAAACAGGTATGGGACCATCTTTACGGTGCATACAACTCTGAAGTCAGAGGGAACAGTGGTGAGGAGCCAAGTAATGATGCGGTACAAGAGAGTTACAACCCCACGACCCAAACTTACGTTCCCTCTTATTCATTCGAGGCTGACTTCATAGATAAGGCAAACGTTCAGGTAATTGGAGTATGAATGTTAATATTAATTTTATTACTTAATAATAATAATAATAATAATAATAATAATAATAATAATAATAATAATAATAATAATAATAATAATAATAATAATAATAATAGTGATTATCATGCTTAATATTATTCAGGCTCAAGATCTAGCTGAAGGGTACATTCCCACCACCCAGCCTTATGTGTCATCCTACTCATTCGAGTCTGGCTTCATAAAGCAGACATAATTACATGTATTATTCCCTCTTAATTTTATGTTGTAAAGAGGCAATTAATATTAGTAATATTAGTAATATTATTAATATTTTTAGGTACTAAGTTCTAGTCCCACCACCCAGGCATTCGAGACTGGCTTTATAGAGCAGGCTGGTAAACAGGTACTACTATTCTCATGTTATTATTATGAAATCACTCTTAATATTATTACTTAAAAATATTTATATTAGTAATAATTATTAATAATATTTTGTTGTTTATCAATATATTTAACTAGGCATTCGAGACTGTGTTGGAACGAAATATCTCTTATGGTGCGAAAAAGTCTCCGACCAAAAAGCTGAGGGAATACAAGATAGATTTTATAAATACTCACTTGTTTGGGAACACACTTTCTCATCCACCAATATTTCCTGTCATACATCCGCAAAAATTGTATACGCTGCATCACGACGCATTCAAGGCCTTAAGCCTTGCATCTTGGATTTTTGAGCATTTGTTGGACGCATATATGCTATTATTGTGGCATAAAGAGGAGTATTACAGGACGCAGGGAATTAGAAGTTGGGCAACATTTGGATTCGTGGAATCATTCTTCATGCATCTTGGCAAGAACGTTGTGTCCCCAAGCCAAATGAATGGGGCAGAGAGTTTTTGTCAGTCTTATGTCCACTCAGATGTGGGCCCGCCATTACATGGATGCACGTATATATTCATGCTAGTGTGTACTCAAGATACCAAGCATTTTATCTTGTTTGTATTCTCGATGCCCGAATGGGCAGTCACCATCTTTGACCCTCTATATGACGATACCCCATATATGACCATCCAGCAAATGTGTAGAGAATTTGTCAAAGTTGCGGTATGTATATTAATTGTTAGTGTTGTACTTTTATGTATGTATATCCTTTATTAATATATTACCTTGTGAACACAGGTCAAATTGATACCAGTTTGTTTGAGAATTGGTGATCCACAGCGTGAGTGGCCAACACAGGATCCGCGCGTGCTAATACCAAAGACCAGACCTGTGCAACCAAAATTTTATGACTGTGGTATTTTCATTTGCAAATATGTTGATTATTTTGACGGGGGAAGTGTAAATATTTGCAGAGAAAAATGGTCCGCAGAAGATTTAATGGTATTTCGATAGCGAATTACGTGGGAACTCTTTAGATGTCAAGCTAGACTTCTTCCTGCGAATGATATTTAGATAAATTATTGGTGTACTAATTATGTCAAGCTAGACTTCTTCCTATTTATTTTTACGTTTCTTGTTTACCGCTGTTTAGTTGATGTTATTATTATTATTAATTCCAAAGCTATTAGTAATTATTATTATTATAATTGTTAGTGTATTTATTATTATTATTATTATTATTATTATTCATTCATATTATTCATATCATTATTATTATTATGGCGTTAAATATAATAATAATGATGATACTAAACATAACATAAATATAACTGAGCATAAATACAAACATAGCTTACATAATACACTCCTCGCATAAATAAAAACATAACTTACAAAATACAACTGACAGCTATTTTTTAGGCTCAGGAATCCCTAACACTCGATAGTGATTGCACTTATCATTGTCGGTTTCAAAGCCACAAATTGCACATTTTCGATGAGGCTTAGATCCCAAAATTTTCTCGAATGCACTCTTTAATCTTGATTATTTTTTGCGACCCTTTGTTTGAGAAATAACTGGTGGCAAGAACTCGCTTTGATCCGCGTCTTCCTTTGCATCTTCATTGTCATTATCATAGCTCATTGGTTGAGGTGAAACTCCAACAGTGCAATCAATGTCATCGTCTGCCAATTCAGTAAGATTCTCATCCGGATCACATTGGTCAATTAATGTTTTTCCTCGGGCATTCAACTTAAGATGAGTCTTGTAACCTTGAATTGAGCAAGCAGCTTTACTGGCTACCTCCTGACAATCATTCATCAAATGATGAAAATGCATTGCTTGATCTTGTTCAAAGTCAGCAGTTGTTGGGCTAAAGAGTAATGTGTCAACCGCTGTTTTGTTGGCATTTCTTGTCCATCGAGGAAGAATCATATCGCTTGGAATTTGGGAAATAGTCTTAGCCAAGAAATATCTCAAGACGTGCCTGCATAATTCACCAGAATGAGAAAATAATTGACAATTACATGTTACCGACCTTAGCTAGCGATTATTGACGATTTCTTTATATCTTCCACCATTTTCAGCTGCATCTGCCTTATACACTACATAAACCTTTATTTCAGGGCCACACAACTCACTAATTTTACTAACATTGTACATCATGGAATCGACGAATTGACGTTGAAAACGTCTAAACATCTCTTTTGTGTACACCTGTGCAGCATGCACTTCCAAAGATGACCCGAGTACCATATTTCTTTTTCGATGTTGTGTTATGTAGTCGGCCTTCCTCTCTCTGATAAATTGTTTTTCTATAGCCTTCTGACTCTGCACTACAAATTCTTTCATGCCCGTTGAAGCATTGACAAACTCATCAAAAAAATTATTCATGCTCTCGCTTCCTCTAGTGGTTGTCATTCCTGCGGCAAAGTATCTCTTTGTATAGGCTGGAATCCATTTCTCTCGTACATCATAAAAACTTCTAATCCACTCATTGTTATACAATTCATAATTCCTCAACAGAATCTGCCAACGCTCTTCAAACTCCCCAATGGTTAATGAATTATACACACAATTGTTAAAATGCTCTTTGAAGGATGGGTGCTCAGAATAAACATGATGCAATTTCTCAGGAAATTTGTTGCTAATATGCCAAGAACACAATAAGTGATAAGTAGAAGGGAGTACCTTAGCAATTGCATTACTCATGGCTTTGTCTTGATCAGTGATGATGGTTATAGGTGTCTTGTAGTCCATGGCTTCGAGCCATGTCTTTAATACCAACACGAAAGTGTCCTCTGTCTCATCCCTTAACAATGCAAATCCAAACAATATAGACTGAAAATGATGGTTGACCCCGGTAAATGGAACAAACGGCATACCTTACTTATTTGTCCTGTACGTACTGTCAAATGTCACAACATCTCCGAAATGTTGATACATCAATCTTGATCGAACGTCAACCCACAAAATACATGTTATGCGATTTGTTTCGTCTGGTTCGACACGATAGAAAAAATTACTTAAACTTTCGGATCTAAGTTTTTTCAAATAATCTACAGAATTGTGCATCATTTTCATCTGCAGAATCACGCCATAATTCTCTAACCACATTCTGAACATTAACATTAGAGAAAGGAACATTTTGCAACTCGCCACCCATTGTGCTTAAAATGTTCATCATCTTACTAGGACCAATACCAGACTTATTTAAAGTGTCAATTAATTTTCTTGCAACTGGAGTAATATTTCTTTGTGTCTCGATCAAATCTACCTTGGTAGGGGTCACTAGGTGATGACTGTGCTCTAATTGAACAGTAGAAATACGCCAGGTATCTTCTTTTTTTATTATGAACAACATATATTCTAGCTTTGCATAATGTGCGTCCTATAGAGTCTCGCGGTCTAGTTATTTTTTTACTATCATCTTCATCATCAGGTAAACTCTTTATAGAAGTTGGTGTACCAGCTTTTTTATAAACATACAACCTAGACGACATATCATTAGTACCAGCATGTTTATGACTAGTTGCAATTCGAATCTCAAACCCATTTTTTTTAGCATACGACCTATAAAAAAAATTCAACTTCTTCTAACTTAGAAAATAATTGACTAACGTGCAACATCATTTCAGATTTATTACTTTCAACTTCACTTGCAAATTCAGATGCATTTTCATAAATATCTAAACTCTGAACAGAATCTAAAGAACTTGTTACAAACCTTTTATGAGCAGGTATGTTGTGCTCCATTCTTTGAGATAAGAAGGAAAAACCTCCAGATCAAAAGTCTTTGACTGAAAACGAACAATATCAACCAAAAGGAAAAGAGATATAATAGCAGAGGGAGAAAAATCGAGAGAACCTTGATGTAGGTGAGATTTGTGTTTAAAACCGGAGGAAGCAAGGCTGGGTTTTTAAGGGAAAACTAGGCTGCCGCTACAGCTGTTAGAGGTAAGGAATTATTGGCTGCAAATGACTGCTAGCTGACAAAAAGCAGTTAAAAACTGTCAAAAGGTGGGACCCTGCCGCTACAGGCTCCAGCGGCAGTGGTAAAAAAATATAACGTTTAAATCACAGGGGCAGCTTGGTAATTACGCTTGGTTTTTGGAATTTAATGCCTGCCGCTACAGGCTCTTGCGGCAGGGCGTTACTTAAGATTAATCTCAGCCTTTCATCGCACAGATCAATGGTCATCAACTAGGTTGCTGCACAGTACTTTTAGCAAACGGTTGCCACGGATGTTCTCCCTATATATATATATTATATATACTTCTGTCATAACAGGTTAATATTATATATATAACATATAAAATCAAAAAGGAACATAATCATTCTTTTGCAAAAGAATGTTCAGGATCAGCTAAACCATGAATGTTAGCAACAATTATATATATATATATATAATCATTTTAACCGAGTACTTCCTTAATCAAAATTTTGCAACGTGATACGCGCTATCTCTTGTACTCTTGTACCGCGTACGTTCGGAATTCAACGTTTTTTTTAAATAATAATTTTATACAATAAAATATGTCCAATAAATTATTCAAAATATATACCCATACATATATGGAATCATAACAATTAATAATTTACATAAAGTTTTGCTCTGATACCACTGCAATGTTTTGTGAAAATCAAAGTAGCAATCAAATTGCAAAAATTAGCGGAAACAAAATAAAATAAGATTTTAAAATTTTTCATAAACCAATTACCCGGATCATCCTTTAAGCATATTATTAATTAAAGGAATAATAAGAAGTTATGAAATCATACCCTTGTTGAAACGAGCTTTCTCAGGTACGAGTTCACCTCCTACTTCTCCGCAATCTCCTTGAATCTCCGGGTAGATTCCTTCATTTGATCAATGTAAGCCACCTAAGTGTATGACCTTTAGAGGTGATCCACCAAGGAAGAAGAATTTTCAAGAAGAAGGGTGTATTGGCTCAAACCCTAGTTTCTCCCATCTCTATAGAAAAAGGGGGCGTACTCTCCAACTATTTGGAATTACGTATATATGATATCTGATATAAGACTCCTCTTATAAAGATATCAGGTAACCCTATTTAATTAAAATAAGGTATTATTTATTTAATTAAACTCTTTTAATTAAATGGGCTCCCTAATCTTATTATGGATAATTAATTAAACTCCTTTAACTAATTTTTCCTCATAATCCTATTAGAAATAAATGAGATTACTTATATTAAATTAATTCCTAAACTCTTTTGAAATTAAAATAATAATAATTGTAATAATATTAATAAGTCTCCTCTTATTAATTTATATTTAATATTTATAAAATATTAAATAATAAATATTAAGCTATTTAATTTATTCTATCAACATAGATTAAATTAAATATACTTAACATATTATTACAATTATGCCATTAACTTCTTAAATAATTATTCTTCTTTTATGGTGTGACCTTTTAGGTTCTCCATATTAAACCTAGGTTGTGAATAAATCAATTAGAACAATTCTAATCTTATTTAAATAAAAAAAATTAAATGATTAATTTATTTAAATAAATAATATTTATTCTACAATAGGGATAAGCCTCCCTAGCGATCAATGACTTTCCAGATAATATAGATTTTAACATTAATCATTAAACAACTTTTGAGTTAATAGTTACCGTACAATTCAATCCTTCCACCATACAATGTCCCAATTAAATATAAGACATGGAATTGCCGTCAAGTCTTATTTTATTTAATTATATGTATTTCGATTCCTAAATGCACAACTCCTAATAAATGCAAATTAGAAACTACTTTCTAATTCCATTCCACCTTGGCTAAGGATTCTTGGGTTGTCATTTATCGAATCACATAGGACATTTCTCTTCTTTTACTAGAAGTGGTAGATTATTTATTGATCATTCATTATCTTCATATATAACTTATTACACCCAAGCATACCCTTTGATATACTCTAAGAGTCTTAAGGAATAAGTCAAAGTGTAATTCATTATATATAAGATACTATGATGATCTCAAGTATAAGGATCATTTGTACTACTATAACTTCAGGAATTCCTATTGACAGGCAAGTAAAACTCCATTAGGTATTACTTAACGAGTTACGTTCAGTGAACTTATTCTCTAATAAGCACCTACATACTTGCTTTAGTGTCTCCACACAAATGATCACGAGATCAATCATCCTCATCCAATGAGCAGGAAACGTACGTACCAATCTATTCGGATTCACTAATCCCCTTTTTAGTAATCCATTGATTGGGAACATTTTAGTTTTACGCTATCTAAGAATTTAGATCTCATTAGCATGATCTCATCATGATTCTAAAAGTATTGATTAAAATTATGGGTTTTACACATATTTTTAAAACAGCACCATGTAGATAATAAATGCCTTTAATAAATAATACTTTTATTAATAAATAAATAAGATTGATTAAAAAGTATATGCATTATAATCATACATGATTGGCTTGTATGCATACTACTTTCATGATTATACTTGGAGGTTACGTAAATTAGGCCATAGGTTACTGTTCATTGTACTGTGGAGCAACTGATGAGTTAAACGTGATCAAATTTGGCTCAGTTAGTTAATTTAACTCCTAAATGTAATTTTAATGTACAATTGTTACATCATATAATCCACGCACATTAAGTACACGTAATAAAATAACGTAGTTATGTATTATCTAGTGAACACACATAATTCCTTTCCCAATTTCTGGAATACAGATATTTAATTATTTCTGTATTAAAATTACTTATGATTTTATTGTACTATTTGATACTTTATATCATTAGAATATATATTCTTATCATATGATTTTATCCATGTCACACTTTACATTAATGCTCCATTTCATTTCTAAAGTAAAAAAACTAATTTTCTCCAGACTAGTCATTTGGCAAGAATATATTGCCATTTTATCTTCTTTGGGAGGCTTAATCATACTTGAGTCCTAACAAAGGCAAAATAGTTTAGCTTCAAGACAATTCCAATTTCTATCACCACACAAGTTTTACACGATATGAATAAACTTCCACATTGGTGATATTACTAATCTAAGGGTGTATTCATTCTTTATATGGAATTACATAATTATAAGCAATTAATCTTCCTCTTAGTTTAATCACCAAAAATTCCCTTCTCATGCCACACAAGGCATCTTACAATTCTCATCATAATCCACACTTATACATTCAATTTGACTTAGTTGAATTATCCATTTCACAACATATCAATATTTATTTTTAAATAAATATTTATTCTCTTATAATATTTATTCATGAAATTCTAGGTTCTTACATCCTCCCCCCCCCCCCCCTTATAAAAATTCTATCCTCGGAATTGTACAAGGTTACTCAAATAAATGGGGATAATCCCTTCGCATCTTATCTTCTAATTCCCACGGGCCCTCTTCGGCATTGTGGTTTCGCCAAAGTACTTTTTCTGAAGAGATAATTTTATTTCTTAATATTAGTTTTTTCCTATCTAATATTTGGACAGGAATTTCTTCATATGCTAGATTCTTTTCAACTTGAATGGGCTCGTAAGAAATCATGTGCTTGTAGTTAGGCTTGTACAGACGCAACACAGAGATGTGAAACACGTTATGGACGTGTTCCAACTCAAGTTGTAATGCAACTTGGTACGCCACTTCGCCCACTCGGTTAAGTATCTCAAATGGTCCTATGAACCGTAGACTCAATTTTCCCTTCTTACCGAAAAGTATTTTTCCTTTCCAGGGGATACCTTTAATAAAACGTTACTTCCGACATCAAAGTCGCGATCCTGACGATACAAGTCTGCATACTTTTTCTGGCGATCTTGTGCCGCTACTATTCGAGCTCTTATCAATGTCACCACATCTGTGGTTTGTTGAACTAATTCTGGTCCTAACATTTTTCGCTCTCCAACTTCATCCCAACACAACGATGTTATACATTTTTGCCTGTAAAGAGCATCGTACGGTGGTATACCTATACTCGCATGGTAGTTATTGTTATAAGCAAATTCCACCAAGGGTAAGTGTGTTAGGTTTGTAATATTCATAACACAATCAAATTGCATAAAAAGTGCGGAAGCGTGTAAAATCAGAGTTTAAAAAATTTACAAACCATATACCCGGATCACCCTTTATGCACAATTATTAATTAAACGAAAAGATAAAGAATAAATCATACCCTTGAAGATCGAGCTTCCTCAGGTACAAGTTCACCTCCAAATCCTTTCGCGTTCAATCTTGAATCCACCGGGTTTGGTTCCTTCCTTTGATCAACGTTAGCCACCCAAATGTTTGGCCTCTAGAGGTGATCCACCAAGGAAAAATAAGAATTCAAGAAGAAGGGTGGTTGGCTAAACCCTAGTTTTTCTATCTCTATAGAAAAGAGTACTCTCCAACAAATTGGAATTATTACGTTGTAAAAGTCAACAACCCCTTCCACCCATAATAAGACTCCTCTTATTTATTGATGTGGGCAACCCTCCTTAACAATTAAGGAATTGGGTTTTATTTAATTAATTAATTCTTTTAATTAATTAAGCTCCCTAATCTTATTAGGGATAATTAATTAAACTCTTTTAACTAATTTTCCTTCCTAATCCAATTAGGAATAAATGAGAGTACTTATATTAAATTAATTCCTAAACTCTTTTAGAAATTAAAATAATAATAATTGTAATAATATTAATAAGACTCCTCTTATTAATTTATATTTAATATTTCTAAAATATTAAATAATAAATATTAAGCTATTTAATTTATTCTATCACCATAGATTAAATTAAATATACTTAACATATTATTACGATTATGCCATTAACTTCTTAAATAATTATTCTTCCTTTTATGGTGTGACCCTTTAGGTTCTCCATATTAAACCTACAGTGAATAAATCAATTAGAACAATTCTAATCGTATTTAAATAAATAAATTAAATAATTAATTTATTTAAATAAATAATATTTATTCTACAATAGGGATAAGCCTCCCCCAATGATCAACGACTTTCCGGATAATATAGATTTCAACATTAATCATTAAAGAACCTTTGAGTAAATAGTTACTTGTCTGACAATTTAATCCTTCCACCATACAATGTCCCAATTAAATATAAGACATGGAATTACCGTCAAGTCTTATTTTATTTAATTATATGTATTTCGACTCTTAAATGCACAACTCTAAATAATGCAAATTAGAAACTCCTTTCTAATTTCATTCATATAACCAAGGACTCTTCGGGTTGTCATTTATCGAATCACATAGGACATTTCTCTTCTTTTATTAAAGTGGTAGATTCTTTATTGATCATACATTATCTCCATGCACAACTTATTATACCCAAGCATACCCTTTGATATACCCTAAGGGTCTTAAGGAATAAGTCAAAGTATAACTCATCATACACAAGATACTATGATGATCTCAAGTCCAAGGATCACTTGTACTACTATCACTACAGGGATTTCTTATTGACAGCAAATAAAACTCCATTAGGTATTCCTTAGCGAGCCACGTTCAGTGAACTTATTCTCTAATAAGCACCTACATACTTGCTTTAGTGTCTCCACACAAATGATCATGAGATCAATCATCCTCATCCAATGAGCAAGCAACATATGTACCAATCTATCCGGATTCACTAATCCCCAATTTAGTAATCCAATGATTGGGAACTATTTTAGTTTTAAGCTTTCAAAGAATTTAGATCTCATTAGAATGATCATCATCATTATTCTAAAAGCATTGCTTAAAACTATGGGTTTATCACATATTATAAAACAGCATCATGTAGATAATTAAAAGCCTTTAATAAATTAATACTTTTTATTAATAAATGAATAAGATTGTTACAAAGTTTATGCTTTATCATCAAACATGATTGGCTTATGTGCATACTACTTTCAATCTCCCACTTGCACTAAAGTCAATCGTCATGGTATCCCATACTCTTCTTCTCTAATTGAGGATTATCCTGCTGTTGGATAAGCTTTAGTTAATGGATATGTAATGTTGTTCATGAGAGTCCACTATCTCTATAGTGATTTCCCATCTTTCAATGATTCTAATAATCAAATGAAAGTGCCACAACACATGTTTAGATCCAAGATGAGACTTAGAACTATTCCTAGTTACGTAATGAACTTTTAATCCAAACAATCAACTTGCGACTTCATTTATAGCTATATACTTGGTCTTTATCACTAAACCCAAAGAACTCTTTCTTTGTTTGGAACCTTTCGATTCAACACACCACCGTTCATGGTAACACTTTACCATAAAGTGGATTTTCTGTCGTCTTGGTCTGTCTGAAAAACTTGAGTCTGTTAAGCCCTCTAGTTTTAATTCAGACCCATCATGTATGATCACATCCTTAGTGCTGGTTAAGAACTTTAAGATGTTTTTCACTGACTCATAGTGAACTTCTCCAGAATATGACTGATCCACATCAGGTCTCGTATATTTCATTGCATACATGATAGTCACTCATGCGACCTCTCTTTTCAGGAGTCTGTGGGGACTATTAAGAGAGATACACTCCATAACTCATCTACATGAGACATCTCTTGGAGTTTGCCATGCTAAACGACTTTAGCATCAAATGAATATACATTCCTTGGGTTAAGTTGAGCATCCTTTTAAATCTATCTATATAGATTTGCATCCCCAATTAAGATACTCTACCAAATCATTCATGGAAGAATGTTTAGACAACTTTATCTTTACTGATTGTAGCATTGGTATGTCATTCCTTATCCGTAGTATATCAACATATAATACTAGAAATTTCACGACGCTCCCACTGACCCTTTTGTACACATTAGGTTCATTCTTGTTTTTGATAAAATCAAACTCTTTTGATTATTTCATCAAAATGAATGTTCCATTTTGAGAGTGTCTATAACTCTTACCTCATCGTATGTAACTCTGGATCATCATCTTCTATGATGCGTACCTCATCATCATCATCCATGATGAATCCATACCTCCTAGGTATCTTCAGTACTATTCCAGATTTACGATTCGGTTGTGGTACAATAGGTCTATCTATAGGTTCCTCTTATTTGACTTATAGTGTTTTGTGGTTCTTGAACTCTTTAAGATCTATTATCCTCCCACTAGCCCTTTTTAATGATAAACACCTTTATCTTAGAAGGCAGGGTGTTTCGCAATAAACACCTTTTGCTATGTAGGATTATAGAACATATGCCCCAAACTTACTTTAGGATGTCCCACAAATCGACACTTGTCAAATCTTATCCCAAGCTTATCTTTTGAAACCTTTTTCACATAAGTTGGACAACCCCTTATCTTAACATACTTAAGATTAGGAATCCTCCCTGTCCATAACTTTTATGGAGTCTTGGGGCCGGATTTTGAGGTTACCATTTTACGAGATATGCACGACCATTTCTAGGACATTATCCTAGAAGGATCTTTGGAATGTCGGTAAAAAATTATGGACCGCACCATGTCCAACAAGGTACGACTTTTCATTCAGATACATCAATCAATTATTACGTGTCGGGATGTGTCCATTATGAGAAAACCATTTGAGATGATCTAGAAACTTATTGTACAAGTATTTATTCCTTGATCTAATCAAAGAATCTTAATACTTTGCCAATTTGTTTCAATTACAATTCTTTGAACCTTTCAAATAATTCACACTTGTATTTCAACAAATACATACATTCAACTCTTTGAATGATCATCTCCTTTTCTTATACTAGTTTGTTCAATTTACAAAATAATTTTTATGTAAGTCAAGTATACAAACTTTATTAAGTAATATTCCAGTTCTATACAAAACATTATTATTATAAATAGAACAACAATTGTTCTTAATTATAATACCAAAGATTTCATTGTCCAACAATAAAATGGAAATAATATTTTTAACAAGAACTGGAATACAATAACAACTTATTGACTTAATAGATTTTCTCATATGCATTGCTAAACTATAAGTTTCTATGGCTAATGCAACAACCTTTGCTTCATTTTCCACACATAGGATTACTTATATTTGTTTAGCTTTCTACTTCTGCTTGGTCCCTTCATAAATCTATATTTATGATAACCAAAGTCAGTATCCAATACCCAAGTAGAACCTTGACTTAAAGAAAAATTTATTTCAAATCATGAACAAATTTGTATTTATAACCGAAACTTCACTAAGCTTCTTTTGGTTAGCCTCTACAAGATGCTTCTTGCAGTTTCTTTCCAGTGTCTAGGCTTATTGTAGTGGAAGCAAACTCCTTTGCTATCTGTATAAGTTTTGTTCTTATTATCCTTTGTTTATGCCTTTCTATTTACCTTCTTTGAATCGTTCTTCTTTTCAGAAGATCCTTTGGCCCCTACCAGTAAGACTTGATCTTTCTTGGTTGGAAAGTGACTCTCAACATTTTTCAACATGTTAAGCAAATCAAATGAGGTGATATCTAGCTTGTCCATATGAAAAATTCACAACAATTGTGAAAGGAGTCCGGAGTGAGTGCAAGATCAAATCTTGGCTCAACTCTCCATCCATGACAAAACCAGGTTGTCCTAATTGATCAATCAAATTGATTATGTTAAGAACTTTTATGCATACTTATAGTGCCATTGGCCATTCTAGATCGGAAGAGCTCTTGAGATATCTCGATATCTATCGGTCCTACTTTCCTCACCATCAACTACTTGATGTGCGGGAATATAGTAGGAGCATCCATAGTTTCATCTTGACGTGGCTCAAGCTCGTTACTTTCATGGATGCGAGCATGATGCATTGAGCCAATCATGCATCATCTTGCCACTTTCTAAAAGTAGCAATCTCTTCCTCGGAGGTATTGTCTGCAACCATTGCAGGGATAGGCGTATTAAGGACATAAGATAGCTATTTCAGCTATGAGAACTATTCTCAAATTCTTTAACCAATCCGTTTAATTCGGTCTGGTTAATTTAGCATCTAATATGCTTCGCAAAGATAGTAATTTTAGACATTGTAAAATTCTGTAAATGAATTTGTAATTAACAACATTTTAACATACATTCTATTATTAATTACCAAAATAAATTAGGTCTTGTTTTAAATTGGTATCTCCCACTATTTTCTTCAAAACTATATTACCCTCACTTATATAGTTCGGCAAAATCTAATTAAAGATTTGCTAGTGAGAATAAGGATCCCATTTCAAATGTATATTGTGACGCCCCCAAAATTAGGTATACATCACCCATCTTGGGTCGACACTTACATGGTACAAAATTTAAAAAAAACAACTTATTAACATAAGCGTAGTATACAATACGACATAAACGTGAGTTTAAATACAAATATAAATCTACTAGATATTATACAAACTCAAACAAAAGTCCTCATTACGATTATTATCACACTATTTTTCTACGAATAGTGAGGACTACTAATGCTATCTTGAGACCATCACTCGTTTCCCACTCGTCCCAAATATATTATCATTTCAAGAAGAAAACGGTGAAAGAAAGGGTGAGCTCAACTAGCCCAAGAAGAAATATTATGACTAAGATAATGCAAAATAAATTATCAATAGTCTTGATAATGTTAAACGATAAAATACAATAGACAACCAGTTTAATCTGCGGTGGAATATACAATCCATTAAAAGAGTCAAGTAGAAAATAAAGTCTACTATCTTTTAGGTTTTAAAAGGTTTTCATCATTTGTTTATAGTCGAGACTCAAACTTTAATAAATATTTCACATCATCGAATCACCCCCCGCACTACTGCCAAGGATATTCTTTAGTATCACGACCACAATTATTCATGCACTACGGGCCAAGAATATTTGTGTATTCATTAATGGTCATGATCATGCCAACAATCGTCCATCAATGCACTACTGACCAATTTGAGGATTTTTATCACATCATTTGTAACATTACGGTGATGATTACACCGAATAGTCTCGGTCATAATCATACCAAGTCCATCTATGCACTACAGAAAGCCACGGATGACTTTCAAAAAAATATAAACATGAGGATGATGACAATGATATAAGAATTCAATAAAACAAGTTCAAGAATTATTTTATCCGGGAATTATTAACGTCCAAATTGTCAACATGATCTTTGTTTTGTAGAGTAAAATTCAAGAATGATCGGAAGAATATTTCCATGAAAAGATCTTTGGATGAAACGCAAATATCGAGGATATTCTACTAATTTCATGGAGTATAGAAGTCAAAGTTTTAACCAACTGGGTATAATAAAGAATGGAATAACAAAAGAAATCACCATGCATGCGATAGACCCATGCATGACAGGTTATTCCAATGAATAATAAATAACGGAACCGGTCGTGTGAAATTCACAAGCGGGATGTTCAAACAGAATAATAAAGATGGAACCGATCCTGTAAAACACACGAGATAGGATATTCCAATGTAATAATAAAAAGCGGAACCGGTCATCCTGTAAAACACATGCATGTGGATGTTCCAACGAATAATAAAGATGGAACCAGTCCGATGTAAAACACACGCATGAGATGTTCCAACGAGAATAATAATAAAGAAGACGGAACCAGTCCGTGTAAAACCACAGATGCATGATGTTCCAATGAATAATAGAAGAATGTCACCAAGTATAGGGTAAACCACTTATACAAAGTTATTCCAATGTAATAATAAGCAATGGAATAACAACAGTTCTCTTCATGAATAAGAAAGAATAACACCCCCTTACATTTGGTAGGAGATTGAATCTTTGCGGCGGTGTAGTAACAAAATACTCTTCTTCTTTCTCTCTTATTCTCTCTATACTTTCTCTCTATAGCTTGAATGAATTAAGTGAAAAATAATGAAGCCCTAGGCCTCTATTTATAGAAGATTTCTAGCTTAGCACTGCCAGTGTGAAAAAAGCAAGTGGCTTGATTATCGGTTTGGCGCTTTGTAATGTGAAATGACAAGTGGTTCGACGTCTGGTAAAGGTAATTACTATTAACGAAGGTAAATACTATTGACGAAGGTAAATACTATTCACAAGGGTAATTACTATTGACGAAGGTAATTACTATTGACGAAGGTAAATACTATTGACAAAGAGACTCTTAGATGATGACATATGAGCCCCCCATAAAATAATCAAACTTACCACAAATCATTTTTTTTCATCAACACATATTTAATCTTTCAACAATTATTAATCATTTATAACTTGTCGTCTCAATTATTGATTTAATACTATAACATATTATACAGATGATACTGTGACAATAATTGAATCAATAATATAAGAGATATGATCACGTGAATTCTTTATAGCAATAATTGAGCATAGGTGAGTGACTTCTCACGTAAGCATCGATAATCAATCTGCAGTGTGCTACTTATGCAACTACGCCGACATTCTTGTACTTTTACCACCGGGTAGTTCAATGGTTTTAACGGTAACACCTCCGTAGTTATTTTTATAAAATATTTTTGTCGTTTTCTCAATCCGAATGATAATTACATTGTGGGGTCCACCAATGATTGAGCCATTATGCGAATATTCCCTAACAAAAGAATATTCCCCACCAAACGAATATTTTATAACAACTTGCATACTTTGCAAAATTTATAAATATTACCCACAACTATAACATTATATCAAATTTATTCCATAATATTCAAAAATAATATTTATAGGAAAAATTCATCTTTATTTATAAAAGCGGGGTCTTACAACCTCCCTTCTTATGAAATTTTGCCCTCGAAATTAGGGTGCGATACTGGTATGTCGAAGAGGTAAGGATACCTTGATTTCATTTGATTCTAACTCCCAAGTCATTTCCTCAACATCGTGGTTCCTCCACAAAACTTTGACTTGAGGTATAACCTTGGAGGCGTAGAATATGTTCCTTCTTATCCAAAATTTGAACAGAACCTCTTCATACGTCAAATCTTCCGCTATTTAAATCCTGGTTCTAACTCAATAATATGGTTCGGTCTTTCACATATTTACGTAACATAGATATGTGAAAAAGCGTTATGAACACGAGACATATTTGGCGGTAAAAGCGAGTCTATAGGCCACGCCTCCTACTCGATCGAGGATTAAAATGGACCGATGAATCGAGGGTTAAGTTTTCCTCTCTTTCCAAATCTTGTAACTCCTTTCCATGGAGCAACTCTTAACAACACATGATCTCTATATCGAATTCCACGTCCTTTCGATGAAGATCGGCATAACTCTTTTTGTCGATTTTGTGAGGTTTTTATACATTGTTTGATCGTTTGAATCTTTTCCGTAGTCATACGTATTACAACTCCGGTCCCAACAACGTTGCTTCACCCACCTCATCCCAAAGATCTTTGAGAACGACACTTTCTTCCATACAACGCTTGAATGGAGCCATGCCAATACTTGCTTGATAACTATTGTTGTAGGAAAACTCCACCAATGGTAAGAACTTGTCCCAACTCCCTTGAAATCAAGGACACGAGTCTTAATAGATCTTCAAGAGTTTGAATAGTCCTCTCCGATTGTCCGTCCGTCTGCGAGGATGATATCTTAGAAGCTAAATCGTAAGTCTGTGCCCATAGCTTTTTGCAAACTAACCCAAAATCGTGAAGTGAATCTTGGGTCTCGATCGAAACTATGGATACTGGCGATACCATGCGATCTTACAATCTCGTTTATGTACATACGAGCAAGACGTTCAAGTGTATAAGTTTCTCGTATCGGTAAGAAATGAGCAGACTTGGTCAACCTATCAATAATGACCCAAATCGCATCAATGCCTTGAGAAACCTTAGGAAGACCGTGCTTGAAATCCATGGTAATGTGCTCCCACTTCCATTCTCGGAATTTCAAGTGGTTGCAATGGACCTTTTGGTACTTGATGCTCCGCTTTAACTTCGTTGACAAGTTAGACACCTTGAGATAAACAGTAGCTATCTCTCTCTTCATATTGCTCCACCAAAATGTATGAGCGAATATCATGATACATTTTGGTACTCCTGTGATGGATTGCAAATGGTGTGTTGTGTGCCTCCATCATGATATTATACTTTAAATCGTGGTCGTTAGGAACACAAAAGTGCGGAGTTGACTCAAGTATTCCTTCTTCATCGATTCTTGCTTCCGGCATAGCACCTTCTTGCACTTTCTTCCTCATACGCATCGACTCCGTGTCGTAGCTTGAGCGACTTTAACTTTATCAATTAAAGTCGGTTCTACTCGTATACTCGCTATCATCACATGCGTCCCTGGAGTCTTTAATTCTATCTCCATCCTTTGCAAGTCACATAAAATGGTCCTTTGCATTGACAATATCGCACTCGTACTTGCATATGATTTTCTACTCAATGCGTCGCCTACCACGTTCGCTTTTCGGGATGGTATTGGATGGTATGATCATAATCTTTCAATGCAGTTCAAGCCAACGTCGTTGTCGCATGTTGAGTTCCTTTTGAGTGAAGAAATATTTGAGGCTTTTATGATCCGTAAAGATCTCCACTTTCTCCCCATACAAGTAATGCCTCCAAATTTTAAGTGCAAAGACAATAACGCTAACTCTAGATCATGAGTAGGATAATTCCTCTCATATTCTTTAAGTTATCGCGAGGCATAGGCTATTACTTTTCCATGTTGCATGAGAACACATCCCAACCCTTTGCCCAAGCATCACTCATAGATGACAAATCCTCCGAGCCGGATGGTATTAGTAAGCAGTCTTTGAAATAAGTCTCCTCTTGAGTTCTTGAAAACTCTTCTCACATTCTTCGCTCCAACCGAACTTTGTATCTTTCCGAGTCACCGAGTCGATGGAATAGCGATTCGAGAAAATCCTTCCACGAATCTCCGATAATAACCAAATAAAACCGAGAAAGCTACGTGCTTGATCCATCGATTTAGGTTGTTCCCGACTTTGAATAGCTTCAATCTTTCTTTGGGTCAACAGATATTCCATGACTTGATACCACGTGCCCAAGGAATGCTACTTCTTGACGAACTCGCATTTCTTCAACTTGGCATAAAGCTTATATTCACGAAGCTTTTGGAGTGTCGACCTCAAGTGTTGCTCATGATCTTCACGGCTTTTGGAATAAATAAGGATGTCATCAATAAAGACGACCACAAAGTGATCTAAATATTACTTGAATACTCGGTTCATCATATCCATGAAGGCGGCGAGGGCATTAGTCAATCCAAAGGACATGACTAGGAATTCATAATGCCCGCTTAGGTTCTCGGCCGTCTTTGGAATGTCGTGGTTCTAATCTTCAATTGGTGATATCCTAACGAAGATCAATCTTTGAAAAGAATTTGGCTCCTTGCAATCGGTCAAACAGTCATCAATGCGTGGCAATGGATACCTATTTTTGATGGTGACATGATTCAACTCCCGATAGTCAGTACAAAGTCGCATACTCCCATCTTTCTTCTTTACGAATAGAACAGGAGCACCCCAAGGAGACGTACTAGGACGAATAAAGCCAATGTCTAACAATTCTCGCAGTTGGGTCTTTAACTCCTGAAGTTCAATAGGAGCCATTCGATATGGGGCTTTGGAAATAGGTTTTGTCTGGGGGTTCAAGGTCGATACAAAATTCAATTTCACGCTGGGGGGTAGGCCAGAAGTTCTTCTAGAATACGTCGAAAATTTATTAACAATAGGAATATCGTTTAAAAGCGGCGTATTTTTATTTAAATCATGACATGAGCTAAGAAAGCTTGACATCCGCTTTTTCAATAAGCGAATAGCTTTATGGCTTGAGATGACCGTGATTGATTTTAATGGTTTGGTCGTTTGAATTAAAGATAATAGGTTGATTAGGAATATGAAAGCTAACAACCTTACGAAAACAATCAATTTTGCATGATAAGTAGTTAACCAATCAATCCTAGAATCACGTCAAATGCAAGTATTTTTAATGAAATAAGATCGACGGTAATGTGAGGGTACCGATTTGAACCAAACAAGACTTATAAGCGATTGGATGTAATGAAGGTTTCTCCCAACGGAGTTTCCACAGATAAGTCAAAGTCTAATTTCTCCTGAGTCAAATTTAATCGATGAGCGCAAGTAGGAGAAATAAAAGAATGGGTAGAACCAGATATCAAATAAAGTATAGACTTCATTAGAGTTTATGATAAGCTTACCCGTGATGACCTCATTCGGATTCCTTGCTCTTTGGGAGGTCACAACAAATGCTCTCCTCTTGCCACTCTAGGTTTTGAATTTTCTCGGGATGGCCTTTGGTGCCTCCATCCTAGTTGAATTTGTCTTGATGAAAGAAAAAAAATCGAGCTAAGTGACCTTCTCTTCCACAATTATAACATGCTTTGGACGGCATGACGCAGCTTTGATCGATGTGTCCCTCTCCTCCGCATTTGAAGCATATGATAGGTGGTCTTTCTCCTTCCTTAACAATGGGTCTTTGGTCTTGACGTCTTTCCATCATTGTTGAATCTCCTTTTCTTGAAATGTCCATTCTTATTGTTTTGGCCCGATTACCACCGGGTGGTTACCATATCCGCCTGTTGATTCCCTCCACGCTTGTTGTCACCGCCTCGATGACTATTCTCATTTGGTATTATAATTTTGCCGCACCTCTCTCTTTTAGTTCGCGTTGACTCATTATCGCGCCCCACTAATCGAGCCCTATTTACAACATCTGAATACAAACACGGTTTATGAGAAATAAGATGTTGACGTATCTCGACTTCAAACCTCTTAAAAACATTCGCGCCATTCTCTCTTCATTATCCACCAAGTGGGGCGAACCGTGATAACTCCGCAAAATTTTGCCTCGTATTGCGACACGGTCATATTGTTTTGTTCCAACTTGATAAACTCCACCTCCTTCATGTGGCGAATACTTTCGGAAAGTATTTGTCGTTGAATGACTCTGGAACTTCTCCCAAGATATCTTGATGATAAAATTGGTTGAGTACGTTTTACCGATTCCCACCAATGAATCCGCCTCTCCGCCAACATAAAAAGCGTGAAGGAACCTTTTGCTCCTCGGAGCATCCCAAGACATCAAATATCTTGGTAATCTGCTTTATCCATGCTTCCGCCAAGTGGTTTTGGCTCTCCCTTAAACTCCGGTGGTCCTAGCTCCTTAAATTGTTTAGCGGTGACCACCGAGAGTTTTCCGTGTTTCCACCTACGTTTTGGGCAGAGTCGTTCTCGCTTTCTTGTTGCATAAATTGCATAAAGCCTCCGAACATCGATCATTCGTCATTTGGTCGGTGTTGTTGTTTGTGATGAGGATTGTCGCCTTCGATGCACATTATCCTCGATTATTGATATGTGGTGAATCAACAATCGCTGCATACTCCATTGCTATTTCTCAACATTCTCGGATGTCATTTTCGAATCACGCCACAAAACAAAAGGTTAATTGACATGTAACAAATTATCCCTATCTTCCGACCAACCAATAAAATATCACATAAACTTAGGTAGGTCATACTAGCGAAGGTATTCCCCGCCTCTCCCCTCCTAGTACTATTCTCACATCTTAGCAGGGATCATATCCTAAGCTCGATACCAACCGTGACGCCCCCAAAATTAGGTATACATCACCCATCTTGGGTGACACTTACATGGTATGCAATTTAAAAAAACAACTTATTAACATTACTTTGTAGGTATGCAATACGACATAAACGTGAGTTTAAATACAAATATCGCTCTACTAGATATTATACAAACTCAAACAAAAAGTCCTCATTACGATTATTATCACACTATTTTACGAGAATAGTGAGGACTACTAATGCTATCTTCAGGACCATCACTGCGTTTCCCACGACTCGTCCCGGCTATATTATCATTTCACGAAGAGAACGGTGAAAGAAAGGGTGAGCTCAACTAGCCCAAAGAAGAAATATTATGACTAAGATAATGCAAAATAAATTATCAATAGTCTTCATAATGTTAAACCGATAAAATACAATAGACAACCGGTTTAAGCTGCGGCTGAATATCTGATCCATTAAAAGAGTCAAGTAGAAAATAAAGTCTACTATCTTTTAGGTTTTAAAAGGTTTTTCATCATCGCTTTATAGTTGAGACTCGGCTTTAATAAATATTTCACATCATCGAATCACCCCGCACTTTTCTGCCAAGGATATTCTTTAGTATCACGACCACAATTATTCATGCACTACGGGCAAGAATATTTGTGTATTCATTAATAATTCATGATCATGCCAACAATCGTCCCATCAATGCACTACTACCACTGAGGATTTTTATCACATCATTTGTAACATTACGGTCCATGATTACAATTCGAATAGTCTCTCGGTCATAATCATACCAAGTCCATCTATGCACTACAGGTGCCACGATGACTTTCAAAAAATATAAACATGAGGATGATGACAATGATATAAGAATTCAATAAAACAAGTTCAAGAATTATTTTATCCGGGAATTATTAACGTCCAAATTGTCAACATGATATCTTTGTTTTGTAGAGTAAAATTCAAGAATGATCGGAAGAATATTTCCATGAAAAGATATCTTTGGATGAAACGCAAATATCAAGGATATTCTACTAATTTCATGGAGTATAGAAGTCAAAGTTTTAACCAACCGGGTATAATAAAGAATGGAATAACAAAAGAAATCACCATGCATGCGATAGAATCCGCATGCATGAAAGTTATTCCAATGTAATAATAAATAACGGAACCAGTCGGTGAAATTCACACCAACGGGATGTTCCAACGAGAATAATAAAGATGGAACCGGATCCGGTGTAAAACATGCGAATAGGATATTCCAATGAATAATAAAAAATCGGAACCCGGTCCTGTAAAACACATGCATGTGATGTTCCAACGAATAATAAAGATGGAACCAGGTCCGATGTAAAACACATGCATGGATGTTCCAATGAATAATAATAAAGATTTTAACCAGTCCTGTAAAACACATGAGCATGTGATGTTCCAACGAATAATAGAAGAATGTCACCAAGTATAGGGTAAACCACTTATACAAGGTTATTCCAATGAATAATAAGCAATGGAATAACAACAGCTTCTCTTCATGAATAAGAAAGAATAACACCCCTTACATTTGGTAGGAGATTGAATCTCGCAGCAGGTGTAGTAACAAAATACTCTTCTTCTTTCTCTCTTATTCTCTCTATACTTTCTCTCTCTATAGCTTGAATGAATTAAGTGAAAATAATGAAGCCCTAGGCCTCTATTTATAGAAGATTTCTAGCTTAGCACCGCTTAGTGTGAAAAGGAAAGTGGCTTGACGATTGGTTTGGCGCTTATGTAATGTGAAACGACAAGTGGTTCGACGTCTGTAAAGGTAATTACTATTAACGAAGGTAAATACTATTGACGAAGGTAAATACTATTCACAAGGGTAATTACTATTGATGAAGGTAATTACTATTGATTGAAGGTAAATACTATTGACAAAGAGACTCTTAGATGATGACATATGAGCCCCCATAAAATAATCAAACTTACCACAAATTATTTTTTCATCAACACATATTTAATCTTTCAACAATTATTAATCATTTATAACTTGTCGTCTCAATTATTGATTTAATACTATAACATATTATACGAGATGATCTTGTGACAATAATTGAATCAATAATATAAGAGATATGATCAAAGAATTCTCAGTAGCAATAATTGAGCATAATTTGAGTGACTTCTCACGTAAGCATCAATAATCAATCTGCAGTGCTACTACTATGTACGACTCACACATCGCACTTTTACCACCGGTAGTTCAACAGTTTTAACGGTAACACCTCCGTAGTTATTTTTATAAAATATTTTTGTCGTTTTCTCAATCAGACAATAATTACGCATTATTGGGGTCCACCAATGATTGAGCCGTTATCAGACGAATATTCCCTAACAAAAAATATTCCCGACCAAACGAATATTTTATAACAACTTGCATACTTTTGCAAAATTTATAAATATTACCCACAACTATAACATTATATCAAATTTATTCCATAATATTCAAAATAATATTTATAGGAAAAATTCATCTTTATTTATAAAAAGCTGGGGTCTTACATATATAGCCTTGTGGTGACACAACAAACTATATATAAATAAATAGGTAGACAACTTTTGTCAATTACATCAACTATGCAACTCCTTGTATTTTACCTCTTAGATTATTTTGATCAGTGGTGGCACATCCAATCAAAATTATCTAAGTTAAGTCCGACCTAGCACTCCATATATTCAAAAAAGAAAATATCATCCTTGTGGTGACACAACAAAACAATATTGTTCAATTTTCTTTATAAGCATCAAATGTGATAAATTAACATCTTAAATACTTAATACTTGCCTTGTGTGGTGACACAACAAACTCATATTAAATATTTAATACTCTATTAATTTTATCATGCTAGAAAGCTGACGTTCGATATTCCAAATATCTTTGAACGCTTAGGACTTAATATAAAAAATTGAGGGGTTTGTTATTAATTTGTCTTATCTTGTTTAGCGGCATATTTATATATATATAAAATACGCGTCGTATTAATGAACATGCGAAAGCATGTTTGCATAATATATAATATATATAGTATAAGCATGCACATATAGAATACTATATTCTACCCGGATTGATTATGGACTTTTATTCTAGTTTGGTTCACTAGAGCCACCAAGTGAACCAAAAGGTCAAACTCCCCAGGGTGCAAGAAATAATATTTAAATATAACTATTACATTTAAACCCTGCTCCATTACAAACGGGTCTTCAAACGCTCCTTTCTATTTGATCTCTAATTCTTCAAAATTAATTCTAACTATTCCTATTACATAACTATTTTAAAATAAATAGAAACCTTGATCGTGATCGAGGGAAGTACATAGGAGAAAGATGGAATTTACATTAAGAAAAATTAGAGAAGGCGAGGTCTGTGAGACCCATTTAATAAAACCCATACATTCATGCATCCAACTAAAATAAAATCCAATCATATTGGTCAATAAATACATAATCAATCCCATTTATTATCATACACATCACCATATGCATCAATAAATAACATTCATCTCATGAATAATAAACATTTAATATATATATTGATATCATTTAATGGGCAAATTTAGTTAGTATAAAATCTATTTTGAATCAAAATAAACTCCTTTATTTTAATCCAAATTTAAATCAAAATAAAACTATTTTATTTTAATTTATCCTATTTTGAATAAAATAAACCATTTTATTTTAATCAAAATCTTTAATCAAAATAAACTCCTTTATTTTAATTAATTATGGAATCCAATTCCATATATATATAAAAAAATCTTTAATTAAAATAAACTTTTTATTTTAATTAATTATGAATCCAATTCCATGAAAAAAAATATTAAAGGAAACACGGATATTCTTTTCCTATTCATAAATAAACTCCTTTATTTTGAATAATATGAAATCATATTTCATATCTAAATAAACTCCTTTATTTAAGGAAATTAGGATTCTCTTTCCTATTCACAAATAAACTCTTTTATTTTGAATAATATGAAATCATATTTCATATCTAAATAAACTCCTTTATTTAAGGAAATTAGGCAATCCAATTTCAACTCCAATTAGTTATCATGGAATCAAATTCCAACTCTAATTAGTTAGCATGAAATTCTAATTTTAAAATTAAAATAAATCTTTTATTTTAATATTAAAATAAACCTTTTATTTTAAGATTAAAATAAACTTTTTTATTTTAATTATAAAATTATTTAAAATTAAAATAAAACTTTATATTTTAATATTAAAATAAACTTTTATTTTAAAATTAAAATAAACTTTTATTTTAATTATATAATAATTAAGAATATAAATGTATATATATATTTGTAATATATATATTATATATATAATAGAATACATATATATATATATATATATATATATATATATATATATAAAACAGTAGAATAATATATATATATATATATATATATATATATATATATATATATATATAACTTCCGTGAATTAGTTCCTTTTCAAAAAAGCTAATTTCATGTTCTGTCTTGAAATCGTGTATCATCAACTATATATATATATATATATATATATATAATAATCATTATCTAATGATTAGATAATCATTAGCAATGATTAATGAAACATGATAATTAATTCCTCGATTTCCGTGCATGTATAACATTTTTCAAAAAGCTAAAAAATTGCTTTCTTTGTGGGTTTTGAATTCTGACAGTCAGTCACGGTTTTCAAAAAATTTGCAACGGTTTTTTTTTATTTTATTTTTTTTAATTTTTTTTATTTAAATTTTATACAATAAAATTATGCCCAATTAAATTATTCTAAACACATATCAATATACATATCAAATTAAAATAATTAATAATTAGCATAAAGGTTTGGCTCACGATGCCATTTATTAGGTTTGTAATATTCATAACGTGATCAAATTGCATAAAAAGTGCGAGCGTGTAAAATCAGAGTTTAAAAAATTTACAAACCATATACCCGGATCACCCATTATGCACAATTATTAATTAAACGAAAAGATAAAGAATAAATCATACCCTTGAAGATCGAGCTTCCTCAGGTACAAGTTCACCTCCAAATCCTTTCGCGTTCAATCTTGAATCCACCGGATTTGGTTCCTTCCTTTGATCAACGTTAGCCACCCAAATGTTTGGCCTCTAGAGGTGATCCACCAAGGAAAAATAAGAATTCAAGAAGAAGGGTGGTTGGCTAAACCCTAGTTTTTCTATCTCTATAGAAAAGGGTACACTCCAACAAATTGGAATTATTACGTTGTAAAAGTCAACAACCCCTTCCACCCATAATAAGACTCCTCTTATTTATTGATGTGGGCAACCCTCCTTAACAATTAAGGAATTGGGTTTTAATTAATTAATTCTTTTAATTAATTAAGCTCCCTAATCTTATTAGGGATAATTAATTAAACTCCTTTAACTAATTTTCCTTCCTAATCCAATTAGGAATAAATGAGAGTACTTATATTAAATTAATTCCTAAACTCTTTTAAAAATTAAAATAATAATAATTGTAATAATATTAATAAGACTCCTCTTATTAATTTATATTTAATATTTCTAAAATATTAAATAATAAATATTAAGCTATTTAATTTATTCTATCATCATAGATTAAATTAAATATACTTAACTATATATATTACGATTATGCCATTAACTTCTTAAATAATTATTCTTCCTTTTATGGTGTGACCCTTTAGGTTCTCCATATTAAACCGGTTGTGAATAAATCAATTAGAACAATTCTAATCTTATTTAAATAAATAAATTAAATAATTAATTTATTTAAATAAATAATATTTATTCTACAATAGGGATAAGCCTCCCTAGCGATCAACGACTTTCCGGATAATATAGATTTCAACATTAATCATTAAAGAACCTTTGAGTAAATAGTTCTGTATAATTCAATCCTTCCACCATACTGATGTCCCAATTAAATATAAGACATGGAATTCTTTACCAAGTCTTATTTTATTTAATTATATGTATTTCGACTCTTAAATGCACAACTCCAAATAATGCAAATTAGAAACTCCTTTCTAATTTCATTCTCGCCTTAACCAAGGACTCTTTGGGTTGTCATTTATCGAATCACATAGGACATTTCTCTTCTTTTATTAGAAGTGGTAGATTCTTTATTGATCATACATTATCTCCATGTACAACTTATTATACCCAAGCATACCCTTTGATATACCCTAAGGGTCTTAAGGAATAAGTCAAAGTATAACTCATCATACACAAGATACTATGATGATCTCAAGTCCAAGGATCACTTGTACTACTATCACTGAGAATTCCTATTGACAGCAAATAAAACTCCATTAGGTATTCCTTAGCGAGCCACGTTCAGTGAACTTATTCTCTAATAAGCACCTACATACTTGCTTTAGTGTCTCCACACAAATGATCATGAGATCAATCATCCTCATCTAATGAGCAAGCAACGTATGTACCAATCTATCCGGATTCACTAATCCCCAATTTAGTAATCCAATGATTGGGAACTATTTTAGTTTTAAGCTTTCAAAGAATTTAGATCTCATTAGAATGATCATCATCATTATTCTAAAAGCATTGCTTAAAACTATGGGTTTATCACATATTATAAAACAGCATCATGTAGATAATTAAAAGCCTTTAATAAATTAATACTTTTTATTAATAAATGAATAAGATTGTTACAAAGTATATGCTTTATCATCAAACATGATTGGCTTGTGTGCATACTACTTTCAAAGTGATCATCCCAATTTCCTTTAAATCCATCACGCAAGTTCTAAGCATTTCCCCTAGCTATATCGGATGCTCACTCTGCCCCTTTGTCTATGGATGATATTCAATACTTAACCTCAACTGTGTTCCCATCCTCTCTTGCAAGCTCTTCTAAAATTTTGACGTGAAACGCAAATCTTGATTAGAGACAATCGATACCAGCACTCCATGTCATGAAATAATTTCTTTTATATATAGGTTAGCTACCACATTTAAACTATATCAGATTTTGATTGGTAGAAAATGAGCAGTCTTCGTTAGTCGATCCATAATAACCCAAATGGCATCAAAACCTTTCTGCGTGATTAGAAGTCCTACCACGAAATCTGTCGTAATATGCTCCTATTTCCAGTCCGGTATCTCCAACGGTTGAAGTAGACCACTCGGCCTTTGGTGCTCTGCTTTGACCCGTTGACACATATGAAATCTAATAACGCACTTCGCAATTTCACGTTTCAGATTTAGCCACCAAAACTGTTGTCTCAAATCCCGGTACATTTTCGTGCCTCCTAGATTAACGGAATACGTCGTATTGTGTGCCTTATATAAAATTTCTTCCCTCAACTCGGTTACCGCTGGTACCCACACTCTCCCTTCAAATCTTAAAATACCGTCTCTATCTATCTTGAATTTCTCTTCCTCATTCTTCAAGATCTTCTTCCTGATTTTCTCACATTCTTCATCATTTTCTTGGGATTTCATTACTATGTCCAACAAGGTCGGACAAGCTTCTACTACAAACACTCTCTCATCAAACTTCGCTGGTCCCTTTATCTCTATTTCCAATTTCTCCATATCCCTTATTAACTCCTCCTGAGTTGTCAATTGAAATAACTTCTCCCTTCCTTTCCTACTAAGTGTGTCGGCCACTACATTTGCCTTTCCCGGGTGAGAAAGAATATCACAGTCATAATCCTTGATTAATTCTAACCACCTTGTTTGATGCATGTTCAACTCCTTCTGTGTGAAGATATATTTCAGAATCTTGTGGTCCGTGTATATCTCACATTTTTCTCCGTATAAATAATGTCTCCAAATCTTTAACGCAAAAACTACTACCGCTAACTCTAAGTCATGAGTAGGGTATTGTTTTTCGTAATCGTTTAACTATCGTGACGCATACGCAATGACTTTGCCATGTTGCATTAGCACACAGCCCAGTTCCCTGTGTGATGCATCACTATACACCATAAATCCTCCCGTATCATCTGGTAATGATAATACAGGCGCGTGACTCAATCTCTTTTTCATCTCTTGGAAACTCTCCTCACACTTGTCTGTCCACACAAATTTCATCGTCTTCCTTGTTAAACTGGTCAACATGGTTTCTATCTTAAAAAAATCTTGGATAAATCTTCGATAGTACCCAGCTAACCCTAGAAAAACTCCTCACTTTAGTTGGTATCTTCGGTTGTTCCCAATTACTTACTGCTTCTACTTTCGCAGGGTCTACTAAAATTCCATCCTTATCCACCACATGTCCTAAGAATTGAACCTTCTTCATCCAAAATTCGCATTTGGAAAATTTTGCGTACAACTTCTCCTTCCTTAGCGCTTCCAAAACCATTATCAGATGTTCAGCGTGTTCTTCTTCTATCATGGAGTAGATCAGTATATCATCGATGAAAACTACTATGAATTTATCTAAGAATGGTTTGAAGAATCGAGTCATTAAATCCATAAATGCTACCAGAGCATTCGTCAATCCGAATTACATCACCAAAAATTTAAAATGTCCATAACGAGTTCGAAATGCCGTCTTTGGTATATCCTCCTCCCGCACTTTTAACTGGTGATAACCCGTTCGCAAATCTATTTTTGAGAAACACTTGGCTCCCTTCAGTTGGTCGAAAACATCGTTTATCCTTGGTAATGGATATCTATTCTTAATCGTTACTCTATTCAATTTTCGATAATCAATAGAGTCTCATTGATCAGTCCTTCTTCTTTACAAACAACATGGGTGCTCCCCAAGGAGACACACTTGGTCGTATATAACCCTTATCCAATAACTCTTTCAATTATATCATCAATTCCTTCATTTCTACTGGCGCCACACGGTATGTGGTTTTAGAAATTGGCGCAGTTCTCGGTGCTAAGTCTATTACAAATTTGATTTCTCTTACTGGCGAAAGACCAGGCAGATTGTCCGAAAATACATCTTGAAATTCTTATACTTCGGATATATCCTAAATTTCTACTCCATTTTTTCGAGTGTCAACAATATATGCTAAGTAGCATACACATCCTTTTCTTATCAATTTCTTGGCACACATCTTCGTAAGGCAACATGATTGCTTAAGCGATGAGCTACCATAAAATACCACCTTAGACTTATTCGGAGTCTGAAGGTTCACACTTTTATTCTAATAGTTAATTATCACGGCATGGTTATACAACCAATCCATTCCCAATATTACGTCAAACTCTCCCAATCTTATCGTAATCATGTCTACGCTTAGTTCATGATTTCTAATATTTACTCGACAATTTTTCTAAATATACTCTAGAGGGATTAGTTCCTTATTCACAACCTCTACAATCAACGGATTTCCTAATTGTTCTTGGGGTAAATTAAGTTGACTAGCAAATTCCTCAGATACAAAAGAACAGGTGGCACCCGAGTTAAATAATATATAGGCATTTATATCATTGATCGGGATGATACCTGACACAATGTCCTATACAGCTACGACGTCCTGTACGATCATATTAAACGTTCTGGCAGTTGGATGGTTGGATGGCGTCGGTCCTCCAATCATCAGTTTGCCACTCCCTCCTTGTTGGTCGCTTCCTCTGCTACTTCCTTTCTTTGGGCAGTCTTTGATTAGATGGTCCGCCGAACCACAAGCGATACGTCCTCTGATCTTCTTCAGTTTTGGGCAGTTTGGAGAATAATGTCCCTCTTGGCAACAGTTGTAACATACACTGCGCCTTTTCCAACATTTGCCCTAGTCATACTTCCCACATTTTGGGCATCCTTCCACCTTCTTCTTAAATTCTCCTCAAAATTTTCCCACTTGATTGTTGGGATTCTTGTTGTTGTTGTTGTTCTCCCACTTCCTTTTCCCTAAATTGATACCTCCACTGCTGCTTCCTCCTCGATTCTCTCCACGAATGCTCTTTCCCTTCCCTTCTTCTCTTAATTATACTGACTTAAAGCTTCACTTCCTCCCTCTGCAATAATAGCCTTTTCTAGAAATGTCGTAAAAGAATCAATCTGAAGAACCGATACCTTGTTAAACAACCAAAGCTTCGGTCTTTGTTCGAAATGCCTAGCTTTCCTCTCTTCGTCTACCACCTAGTGTTCAATAAACCTAGCTAGTTCATTTAACTTAGTCGCGTATTGCGCAACCAACATATCTCCTTGCTTAAGTTCTAAAAACTTTACCTCTATCTTATTTTTCATGCTCTTCAGGAAATAATTCTCAAAGAATAGAGTCTTAAACCTGTCCCAAGTGATTATCCCTTCTCCCTCTCTCTACTAATTTGTCTCCCACCAGTAATTCACTTCGCCTCTCATCATGTAGGTTGTAAATACCGTCTTCTGGTCTTCACCAACACGAGAAATGGTGAAAGCCTTCTCTATTTCCATGATCCATGTCTGGGCCACGATTGGGTCGGTCGTGCCTACAAATTTCGGAGGTCCTACACTCCTAAAACCCTTAAAGTTCGTGATTGGGACTACATAGGGAACGGGTGGTACTTCTTCATTTCTTCCCCTAAGAGCTTCTTCTAACAAGTCTACAAGCCTCTGTATCGAATCTACCGACCCTCTTTCATCATTAATCGATTCTTCTGGTGCAGTTATTCTACATTTGGGCGGCATTTTTCTGCAGCATAAACTTTTGACTTTATTATCTAATTATATTATTTAAACATTTCTTAATAGAAATAAAGTTTTATAACACGTTTCGAAAATAAGACCATTTATATTCATATGTCAAATGGTTACAATTACATGGTCTTTTCTAGCATACTTCTATAAATGACAACATCATATCCCCTCTTATAACAAAAGATGGGGTCAACACTCACATACTACCCCTTCAATATTTTTCAAAAGCTTGGGGGTTTACAACTATCTCACATCTTACACAAAGACTGAGATTTAACAACAACAATTTAAACAACACATAAATAAAATACTATTACTACTAGACTTCCTCCTCTAGACTCAATCTAACATCCCACACTCCATGGAGCTCTAGTATTCCTTCTAAGTAATGTGCACCACCATGTCTCGGCTTATGGTATATCGGGTCTGTCCTTGCTTAGCTGGGTAGTGATTTACCCCATCAATTAACCTCTTCATGGTCGTGCATAGAGCATAGCCCATCTTGTTTATCTTCCTTCTCTTGCATCGCACCTCATCATCCAAATCATTTGCCCTATCATCGGCTTCCTCCCACTTCTCCTCGAAGTGAATCCTATCCATCACCTCCATCTCTAACAGATTACGAAGAGCCTCCTTCTCCGTCCTCTCGCTAGAAACTTCCTGCTCCATTTCCTCCAGCTTCACTGCCAACTCTACGTTCCTAGCCACAAATCGGTGAAACAAAGTTCCCATCTGGATCCCTGCCTCCTTACAGTGAGCAATCTCAACCTCCATTTCTTGCATCACTAATTTTCTCTGATGGTCCTCGTCCCTTAATTTCTGGAACTCAGATTCCCTCTCCCTAGCCTCAACCTCTAGCTCTTCCACTCTACATCATAACTCCAAAATCTGCTCCTCATATTCCCCCAACATCTAATCCTCAAAAGTATCCTCGTCAGAGTCCTCCATAGGTTCTGGCTCCTCCTTCATAGGCTCCTCCTCCGGATCAGACTCCTCGGGTAATGGCTCCATCTCCTCCTCCTCATCATCATCATCATCAATAGGGGCCACTGCTGAAATAGGCTCCGCTATCAATGGTGCCTCAAATACCACGTGGATGTCACATGGCTTCTCCTCTACCACTTGACTAGGTCCTCCCATGTCAGTCATCCTACAATCACCAACATAAGACCACAAAACAACAACCCGTCAGAATGTTAAATAAATATAAGTTCATTATATATAATGAAATTATATTTCATAACACATTAGGTCTTTCTCTATGAAAACTCTACATGCATTTTATCTCCTTCCTAACTTCTAAGTTCTCCTAAGTTATAATCTAAGGACACTCACTTCTAAGGTTTATAACTATAGCTCTGATACCAACATGTGACACCCCCAAATCTAGACCCCACTTGGCTCAAATCCGGTTGCCACGTACTAACTCTAATAATAATTTAACATATTATACAACAGAATAATAGAATAAATTATATTGGTATAACATAATTATTCTTGTCCCAAGGGTTCGAAACTTTGACATCTCTTACATAACTTAACTATAATTCAACATCTAGACATAACTAATACATAATATAATACCATTAATCTTAAATATGGCTTAATAGGTTTTTTTATAAGCAAATCCTAGTACATCACTAGCATTATAAAAATAACTAATCCATAACCTTCTCTTTACCTTTGTCCTTGCCAGAGGGTTCACCACGTTCTGCCTTCATTGAAAGTTTTAGGGAAAGCAAGGATGAGCAATAATTTAGCCCAATAAGTAATATAGCAAAAAGGGTATTCAATATAGTCTTCAATGTATCAAGGGTATATTAATAACAATGGCTCAAGATAGCAAGAAGTATCAATGATTATCAACAATAGTTGTTATAAAAAGAAATATTTATAATATTCAAAGATTTATCAATTCAAGATTTCAAGTAATGAATATTGAGCAGTCACTAAGGACTATGAACTTCTCCTAGAATTAACAGTAATATCACTTATAATTCTACAAAACGAGTACAATAGGTGATCAACCTAAAGTACTCTATGTCATGCATAACATTTAGTCTTTCTCATATGCGCACGTCGGTTCCCTGACAATATATAATTCCCCTACTAAGAGGGTTGTTCTTCTCAATTATAAGAGTCCACACCAAGTTAAGTTCATTTAGATAGCTTTCAATCAATTATCAATAGTCTAGCATAAACAATGGCTTAGACAACTCTTTTACAAAATATATGAACAGTTATCGTTCGAATCAAAGTTTGAATTTTCATTACGAAATATGTTTATTTCAAAATTCTACTTGTACGATCAATATTTGCACAAGTTCAATAATGCTTAAGAACGAGTAAGGTTCGAATACTTGCCTCAAGCGTAGTTTACCAAAGTAAAGCTTAATACCCTCTTTCGAGTCCTAACATAATATATTACACGCATAGAATATTCATTAGTTACATAACTCATATGTGTAAGTTCAAATGTACACTTAAACATTCAACCTTGTTATAACTTCATACAAACTATATCACATATTTTACATCTTCATAACACAAATCAGATTGTTACGATACCATAAAGTCAAACAACGTACTTCTCAAATAATTGCAATATAGCTTGTAAACATTCTTATCATTTAAAATTATAATTACTCATTAAACATTCAACTCTATCCCCTGGCATGCTTCTCAACATATTACATAGCATGTTGGTTATATAATCCAAATTAAGGTAACCCTATAAGCATTCTTTGAACTTTAGATCAAAAACAGAAGCTATTCATGATTGCAGGATAGCGCAACTGCGCCTTGTCTAGGCTTAGGGACGGCGCAGCTGCGCTGTCCCCTAGCCAGGCTAAGGTTGAGCTTTGCACTTCCTGGTTTCAGTTCAACTTTAACACGCATATACATTTATACTTTAACATACATATATGTTAGAGGTTCTCTTATAAGAATATGACCATTCTTGAGTTTATTTTTACTAGTTTTAGCATAACAAGATATGTCAACATAGAGATTTCAAAACCTATTATTACACATGTTTAATTTTTTCATATTGTTTGATCGCAATTATCATTATTTACCACTTCGGATCATGCGTTAAACTCATGTTTGGTTTAGTTATCATCATACTTAATACATATGAATCATGTCTAGGAGTATTAAAGCCAGAACATGACATCTTACTTCTTTAGAATCTATATATTCATGTGATGCAACTAAATTTTTGAAAACATGTTCAAGGTTGCCTTTGAAATCACTTTATCATGAATGATATAATACAACACATATAAAACAACTTTAAAACTCTTATCATATATAGTCAAGTCATGTTATCATCCTCACAAGATCAGAACATACATCATGTAGTTTTCATACATATTGGCTTTGATATATCAAACTTTTCTTGAAAATTTCTCTAACACAATGTCTACAAGTTTGGTTATGAACAAAGGAACTATAACTCTATTGTATACTGTTTTATGTTTGACATCAGCCATGCATATATATCATCAAATTCAAAACTTGTAAACATAAGTTTTTCACAAGGTTTGTTTTGAAAACCTTAAGTTTTGCTACAAACTCCTTGCTAATCCAAGTTGATTACTTCATACTACGTAAGAAAATTTTACATCTCATGTTATACTCCTTTTTAGGTATGTATTTAAGACATAACAGTAATTTCACATCACATAATATTATAGAAATCAGTAACTGATTATGGGGTATGACGCAGCTGTGCTGCACCCTACTATAAATAGGGCGTAACTATGCCATGCCTGAACCTTAAGCAGTAACTTGCTCTGTTTTGTAGAGCATCAAACCACTTTGATTCTTTTCAGTTTAAACATGTTCTAATTTATCATTAAAGAATCCATACATGTAAACCTACTTCATAAACACATTATAGCATACTAATTCACTTTGATTATCAGAGAATTTCAAGTAATTTAAAGAATTTGACAAAACCCAATTCAAGAACATAAGTTAGAATTTATACCTCTTTGAAGCATAGTTTACTTAATTTCTCCCTTCTGAGATTGTTAGACCCTTCTTTGAACCACAATTCACTAACTCTCAAATTGTCAGTGTTTCAATAGGCAAGAACAAAACAACGTAACTGAGAATTTGGTCTTTTATTTATAGAAGAAGCTTGGACTGGACATTAATTTAGAATTCATGGTGTTGAAGGAAAACACAATGGTTTAACAAGAGTGGTTCAACGACCACTTCCTAGCCATCTCTATAGCCATTGGCTTAGTAAATATCACCTACCTTAGCCACTGATTATACTTGGAGGTTACGTAAATTAGGCCATAGGTTACTGTTCATTGTACTGTGGAGCAATTGATGAGTTAAACATGATCAAATTTGGCTCAGTTAATTACTTTAACTCGTAAATGTAATTTTAATGTACAATTGTTACCATATTAGGAAAATTTAGGGATTATTTACGTACTCACATCATATAATCCACGTACATTAAGTACACATAATAAAATAACGCAGTTAGGTTTTATTGTCCGAGTATCTCCATAATTATTTTTAATACTCACATAACCATATTATAACATTATTTAATATTATCTATCTAGTGTACACACATAATTCCTTTCCCAATTTTTGGAATACAAATATTTAATTATTTTTGTATTAAAATTACTTATGATTTTATTGTACTACTTGATACTTTATATCATTAGAATATATTCTTATCATATGATTTTATTCATGTCAGACTTTACATTAATGTTCCATTTCATTTCTACAGTAAGAAAATTAATTTTCTCGATCGTCACCATTGGCCTTGCATGCTTGTATTTTGTCTTCTTTGGGATGGCGTAGCTGCGTCGGTCCCTGGCAGTGCCAAAATGGTTTAGCTTCAAGCCAGTTCCAATTTCTAACATCACACAAGTTTTACACGATATGAATTAACTTCCACATTGGTGATATAACTAATCTAAGGGTGTATTCATTCTTTATAAGGAATTACATAATTATAAGCAATTAATCTTCCTCTTTGTTTAATCACTAAAATTTCCCTTCTCATGCCACACAAGGCATCTTATAATTCTCATCACAATCCACACTTATACATTCAATTTGACTTAGTTGAATTATTCATTTCACAACATATCAATATTTATTTTCAAATAAATATTTATTCTCTTATAATATTTATTCATAAAATTCTCGGTTCTTACATTTTTGGCCTAATTTGGCCTTGTTATGTGATCGTAAACTGCAGAAACTACAGAAACTGAGTCTAGGTAACACCGCCCCGGCGGGCAAAAAAATAAATATGAATAAATAAATAAAAAGTAAAATAATTAATTAATTAAAATATTTATCAAATAAAATGAATATTTTAATTGAGATATTTATGGAATAAATTAAATATTCGTTAGAAATTATTATTAAAATATTTATCAAATAAAATAAATATTTTAGTTGAAACATTTATGGAATAAAATAAATATTCGATGAAAATTATTATTAAAATATTTATAAAATAAAATAAATATTTTAGATGATATATTTATGGAATAAAATAAATATTCGATGGAAATTAGTATTAAAATATTTATAAAATAAAATGAATATTTTAATTGAGATTTTTATGGAATAAAATAAATATTCGATGAAAATTATTATTAAAATATTTATCAAATAAATTAAATATTTTAGTTAAAATATTTATAGAATAAAATAAATATTTGATGGCAATTATTATGAAATAATTTATTCGAGTGTAATAATAGTAAAGTAATGAAAATATTCTAATTTAATTAAGTAATCAAATTAGAAGGGAAATGATTTGTTAAATAAAGTAGAGTTTATATTAAATAATTAAGTGAAAATGTGACTAGTGGATAATATAATAAGAGAATTATAAAAATAAATTAAAAAAAGGTCTTGTGACCTTATAACTGCTATGTTTGGTAACAGGTTAAACCACGTTAAAAAAATGATGCCCATTAGATGATATGATGTTGTTTAAACTTAATATTTGAGATTTTAGTCCTGTATATGTGAATGATGATAATGAGCAGAATTTAAACCAAGTTAACAAGTTGTATTAAAAGAGGGAACTAAACCTATAAGGTTAGTATTAATGTAACTAATGAATGTCGTGAAGACATATGGTATGTGTGTAGGACTTGTGGTGAACGGGAGTAGTAATCGTTTAGCCTACGCACGAGGCATGTTCATAGTTGATGAATGTTCTATATTTTAGAACCATTGTTGAGCTTATCCAAACCAAACTTCCTTTGGTGCAGACTCCAATCTAAAACTGAGATGAACAACCCTGTTATAGGGGATTAATTATGCTTTAGTGTTAAGCTATTGTGCACAGTATGGTACTAAGGGTTGATCCCCCTAAGTACGAGAAGAAGAGTCCATAGTCTTATGACTGTTAAAGGTTTCAAGTATAAACATTTGACAACCTAGGATGTAGTTCAAGGACTTATGACCCTTAGAAGTTCTATTGATTCTTGTTATTCAATATGGATTCAAAAGCTGAGTTTTCTTATTTCAGAAGTCTTTGATTCATTCGCATGTTATTATTTTATTGTTATATTATTATACTTATGGGAAACCATGCTCACTCTTGCGTAATAATAACATTGCAGTTAAGAAAGAAAGGTCCGACAAGCCTTCTACTAGCAAAGGCAACGACAAGGTTAACAAGTGATGAAGACTTGTTATTTATTTGTTATGTTATGTTTCAGATTTATGTTTAAGTTATGTAAGACTTAATATTTGTTTATGTTTCCGTATTTGAGATTTAAGGTTAGTATGATTTGGGATTGATGTATTTACATTCAAATGTTGTAACTCCATAAGGAGATTATTTATTTCTATCTATTTATGGTTTTTCATTTATTATGGGTAGAAAATACATGATGTTAGGACAGTGAACACCAAATCCCATGGGAATTGAAGTACCCGGATTTGGGGGTGTCATAGGTTGGTATCACAGCTGTAGGTTATGAACCTTAGGTGGGGGAAAACCTTAGGTAGTAGCCTTATAGAAGAACGAGAACATAGTGGTGATAAACTCTTATCGAGTTCTAAGAAATGAATTCCTTAATTCATTGAAGATAATAAAAGACTCTATATGCTTATGTGATAAACGTATGTGCTCGCGAGTATCGATTAATAACTAAAACTTAAAATTGTGTTGTGAGGATGTCGAGTGTTGGAGGATCTAGTCGAGATGAGGAGGAGGAACCCCGAGTACCTAGAGAGGAGCAGCCCCAAGATATTCATGTCATCCGGGGGCAGTTGATCACTGTTGTTGGTCAGGAGCATGAGCCTGAGACTGATCCGGAGGAGGATCCTGAGGAGGAAGAGGAAGAAGATGAGTTCCCACCAAACTCTATTACATCTCAGATGTATGACGAGGTATATAACCATAACATCGAGCTTCAGGATAGAGTCACAGAGTTGGAAAAGTTGGCAGATGAACGCCAGGCCACTATATGACAGAAGAATGAGGAAATCCAAGGTCTTGATGCACGTCTTGGAAATGTGGAGTGGAAATTGGTTCACCTAGAGGGTGAGAATGAGGAGCTGGTGGCAGAGATTGCAAAGCTGAAGGATGATTTGAGAGAGGAATCCGCCAAACGAGCTAGAGCTGAAGATGCTTATAAGAAGGCCTCCCAGTGAGCAGATGTAGCCGAAGAAGAGGTGCAAGCAAAGAAAGTCAAGATGGTGGAGATTGATTGTGCATTTAAAAGTGCGGTGAACAAGGCCCAAGATCGAATATGTACTATCCAATTCAGTTCGAGGACTTACCTTCGTACATGTTGGATCACAGAACGATGTTTAATATCATGGAAGAATAGCGCAGAGAAGCTACTCAACGTCTTAATAGGTCGTGATAGGAACATTATGAATTATGTGACTGTCTATGTTAGTTAAAAATTTAAATTATGATATGCTTATAAACAAAGGAATATTATGATGATTTAATCTTGAAGATTCTTTATCTTGGGATAGATGATGTAAATAGAAGTGATGCTATCGTATGATGTTAAAACTTTCGATTTAAATAAAATATCAGAGTTTATTTGAGATAATGTGTTAAGTGATTTTGTTTTAATGTTTTAGTTAAGCCTTAAATATTTAAGGGATTGAATAAAGACCTTATAAGCGTATATTCTTAACAGAAATATGCTGCCAAGAAGAAGACCAAACCGTCAACGGGCCCAAGAAGGGTCAACGAACAACAACAACGCCAATGCTGACCCCGTTCAGCAGTTGGTAAATTTACTGGATGGAGCAATTAGCAATCAACCTCAAGCTCTACCAAATACAACGTTCAAGGATTTCAAGGCGGTGGGACTGCCAGAGTTTAAAGGTTCCATGAACCCGATAGAAGCTCAAACTTAGATTATGGAGATGGAAAAGGTTTTTGATGTCGCCAGACTCAGAGAGGACCAGAAAACCGCCTACGCCAAGTTCATGCTGAAATTAGAAGCTAGTTATTGGTGGCAAGCAAATAAGGTCCGTGGAGGAGAAGGTGTGATCACCTGGGAGAGGTTCAAGGAGATTTTCTTTGAGATATATTTCCTGACAAGCTCACAAAACCAAATAGAGGTACAATTTCTTGAATTGAAGTAATGCAATATGTCCATACCAGACTATGTGGCAAAATTCAATGAGTTGGCTAGGTTCGCCCCGTATCAAGTACACACGAATGAGAGAAAGGCAAGAAGGTTTGAGCAGGGACTGAAGCTCTAGTTATATAGAAAAGTTTTAATGTTTCAGCTGGACACTTTTGCTGGAGTACTGGAAAAGGCCATCCTCGCTGAAGGTTGGAGCGATGCGGTGACCAAGTATAATCAGGATCAGAAAAAAAAGAAGAGTGAAAATAAGGAAAATAACAAGGCTAGTGACAGCAACATGGGAAGAAGTATCAATCAAAAAAGGAGGTGGACTGATAACTCATCAACTGGAATTCAACAAGGAGGTCAGAAGAAGAGGATTGAAGCTTGTCTGACCTGCGGGAAAGCTCACCTGGGGGTTTGTACGAAAGGGAAAAGAGTTTGCTACAATTGTGGTCAAGAAGGCCGTATAGCACCTAACTGTCGTAAACTAAAGAATGGCACCTGCATCACATGTGGGTCGAAGGACCATTTGGATAGGGATTATCCTAAGAAAGGATCTTCAGTTTCTTCTTTGTTTGGCAAACACTACGATCCTGGTTACTTTCAGGATCGTTGTCATCTTTCTACTTGACAACCACTGCATATGCTGACTTTTCTTAGTGAATTTTCTTTGCTATTTCCCATCAAAGGCATGTATATCACTAACTCTAATCATGTAGTTCTCCTTATATGTTCATGGTCTACGTTTCTTTCCTAGGATCAGGGCAAATTTCACTTGTGGGGTATGAGTTATGCGGACTTGCTTATGAGATGTACCAATACATCATGCAATGCTATTCTTTAATGTCATATTCTCCTAGACTTTTTATAGGAAATTCAATTCTCTACAACTTTGCAGAAGAAAGTTTTTCCAAATTCCAAACAGAAATTGACCGAAATCCACAAACGGGCTGGAGGGGCAGGAATAGGATGGAACATGGGAAACAATGGTAGCATTGCTCTAACTATCACAGGACTAACAGTAACCAACCGACCGACCGCTAGGACATTTAACATGACAGTGCGGGATGCTGTGCAGTCTCACGATTTGGTGTCAAGTATCATTCCGATCAATAAAGTTAATGTTTATGTATTATTTGATTCAGATACTACTTGTTCATTTATATCCGATAACTTTGCTAAGAACTTAGAATTGCCTAAGGACGAGTTATAATACCCTATGAACATAGATATTGTGAAAAGAGAAGTAATCCCCGTTATGTACACACGAACTGTAAGGTGGATATTAAGGGTAATATTATGAACGTAAAACTTATCCCTTTCAAACTTGAGGAATTTGACATTATCTTGGGAATGGATTGGCTATTTAATTACGAGGCTGTAATTGATTGCCAGAAGAAATGTATTAACCTTATGACTCTATCAAAGGTTATGTTTTATGGAGTAAAATTAACTTGACAAGCGAGTTGTCTGATGATGATGCAGACCAGGAATTTGTTAAGACAAGGTTGTGAAGGAAATTTAGCCTACATAGTCGACAGTCGTAAAGAGAACCCGAAGATAGAAGAGATACCAGTAGTGAATGACTTCATAGACGTATTTCTAGATGATTTGCTAGGACTTCTGCTAGACAGAGAGGTTGAGTTTGTGATCAATTTAGTGCCAGGAATGGCTCCAATATCGAAGGCAGCGTATCAGATGGCTCCGCTAGAGATGAAAGAATTAATGGTACAACTTCAAGAGTTACTGGACAAGAAATACATTCAACCGAGCGTATCTCCGTGTGGAGCACCGGTGTTATTTGTAAGAAAGAAAGACGGGACAATGTGGCTCTGCATCGACTACAGAGAACTAAATAAGGTCATGATTAAGAATAGATATCCATCACCGAGGATTAATGACCTGTTTGATTAATTAAAGGGTGCGAGATATTTTTCAAAGATAGATTTCAGGAGTGGTTATCATTAATTGAAGGTGAGACCAGAGGCTGTTCCGAAGATAGAATTTAGGACTCGATATGGTCACTACAAATCCCTGGTGATGTCATTCAGTGTAACAAATGCTTCTGCAGCATTTATGGACGTGATGAACATGGTATTTAAACTGTTTTTGAATAAATTTGTGGTGGTATTTATCGATGACATTTTGGTATACTTGATAACCAAGGAAGAACATGTAGAGCATTTGAAGGCAGCGTTAGAGGCATTGAGAAGGGAGAAGTTATATGCCAAGTTTTCAAAATGCAAATTTTAGATTGAGCGGGAAAAATTTCTTGAACATGTGTTTGATAAGGACGTAATTTTGGTAGATCCATCCAAAGTCGAAGCTGTGATGAACTAGGATCAGCCGAAAATGCCGTTAGAAGTAAGAATTTGACTAGGAAAGCTATGAAATTTGTTTGGATGGAAAAAGGCGATGAAAGCTTTCAAGAACTTAAGAAGAGGTTGAGTACAACACCTATGTTATCTCTTTCGGATGACACAGGAAATTTTGTGGTTTATAGTGATACGTCTCATAAAGGACTAGGTTGTATGCTTATGCAAAATGATAGGGTCATTGCATATGCGTCATGATAATTGAAAGTCTATGAAAAGGGCTATCCGAACTATAACTTGGAATTAGCTGAGGTGGTATTTTCTTTGAATATCTGGAGACACTATCTCTATGGGGAGAAGTGTGAAATATATACAGACCACAAGAGTTTAAAATATATTTTTACACAAAAGGACTTGAATATGCGTCAGAGAATGTGGATAGAGTTAATTAAGGACTATGATTACAAAATTTTATACTATACAGGTAAAGCAAATGTTGTTATCGACGGGAGGATCTCATTTCAGCAATGGAGAAGCTAGAATTGGAAGTGAAGTATCCTATGGAAATTGACAAGAAGTTGTTCCAGATGCATGCTGGTACAACTTTGCTGGATAAAGTTAAAAAAGCTCAACTTAAGGACGAAGAACGTGAGAAGGTCAAAAAAAAGATATCTAAAGAAATCGAACCGAGATTCAAAATAGAAAGCGAGGGAATAATGATTTGAGAGCAGAGTTTGGGTACCGCCGGTGCTAGAGATTAAGGAAGACATTTTGAACGAGGCTCATAGCTCACAGTATTCGATTCACCCTGGTAGTACCAAGAGGTACCAAGATCTTTAACAACATTTTTGGTGGCCAAATTTGAAACAAGATGTTGAAGAGTGTGTTGGCAAATGTATGGCATGCCAGAAAGTGAACCTAGAGCATCAGAGGCCGAATGGGTTGCTACAACCTTTAGAAATCCTAGAATGGAAATGAGAATATATTACAATGGATTTCGTGGTTGGCCTTCCGACAACTCAGAAAAGCTATGGCACAGTATGGGTTATCATTGATCAACTGACAAAATCTGCACACTTCCTTCCGATCAGAATCAAATTGAACTTAGATCAGTTGGCAAGGTTATATGTAAAAGAGAATGTTTCAAGGCACGGAGTTTCGGTGTCAATTGTCACAGATAGGGATCCACGCTTTACATCAAACTTTTGGAAGCAACTACAGGAGTGCATGGGGACGCAATTGAGAATGTATACAGTATATCACCCTCAGACAGATGGGCAGAGCGAAAGAACGATTCAGACATCGGAGGATATGTTGAGATCATGCATCATAGATTGTAAGGGAAATTAGGATGATCACTTACCGCTTGTAGAATTTGGCTACAACAATAGTTACCCCACTAGTATTGGCATGCCACCTTATAAAGCGTTATAAAGCAGAAAGTGCAGAACTCTACTTTACTAGGATGAAGTTGGCGAGAGACAGTTACTAGGACCAGAACTAGTATAGCAAACAACAGAGATAGTCAAAGTAATACAGGAAAAACTGGTAGCAGCGCATAATAGGCAGAAGAAATACGCCGATCCACACCGTAAGAATGTTAAGTTTGAATCGGGAAGCCTGGTATTTTTGAAAGTCTCTCCCTGGAAAGGAATGATCAGATTCGGTAAAACTGGGAAATTAAGCCTGAGGTTCATTGGACCCTTTGAAGTTTTGAGGAGAATTGGTGAAGTTGCCTATGAGGTAGCTTTACCTCCGGCATTAAAACATATCCATAATGTTTTCCATGTTTCTGTTTTAGGAACCTATAGACCCAATTACAAACACGTGATTGAATATGAAACCTTGCATTTTGAGAAAGACTTAACCTATGAAGAAGTTTCTGTTCAGATTGTTAAGGTAATTTGGAGGAACCACTAACCTGGAGAAGCTACGTGGGAACTCGAAGAGCATATGATGAAGAATTACCCATATTTATTTTCTTAATTAGTGTGTAAACGATTCTGGAGAATCTTTGTAAGGGGGGGGGGGGAGAATGTAACGGGACGAGTTGATTGAGTTGTGATTACGGGGATGAAATCCTTTTAAGGGGAAAGATGTGACGAACAAGATTTTTGTAATTTAATTTGAATATTTATTAAATTAAAAAAATATTTTTCAACGATTTAATTATTGGGTTAAATAATTAATTGATGAGTTTGTGGTAGATTAATATATTATATGTGTTACATTGATTAAATTAATGTGGAAAATTTTATTATTCAGAAGTATGTATGTAATTGGCGTATTTGATTAAATGAATTATTTAATAAGCATAATGTTATTCTAATTAATTTTATAATTAATTAGAGATTTAATGATTTGACATAATTAATAAATGGAAATTTAATTATGTGACTATGTGATTTAATGTAGAATTATTTTTTTTTAAATAATCAAATTAAATAATATATATTTATTTAAATGGGTGTGACATTATGAAACTATATAACAAGAGTTTAATTAGAATAAATTGGTAAAGGGAATTAAAGTTGTAGCCAAACATGGCCTTAGAGGAAGTTGGCCAGTTAACCCACTACGGGATTAACCAACCATGACACCATATTGCATCAGTTATCTGCGCGCATATATCAGTTCTTTGTTTTACGCATTCTCATTTTTACCAAAACCTAAGTCAATGAAATTACAAAGAGAAAAGAGAGAGTTTGAGAGAATTGAAGAAGGAATTGGGAATTTAAGAAGTTTCTTCCACTCTCTAGCAATCTTAACAGAGAATTAAGGGTAATTCCTTAACCCAACTTTTTATTTACGTACTTAGAAACTTTTCATAAAAATTGGCTTTTAGTTTTCTGTAATTAAATTTTCATGGCTAATAGTTAAATCTATAATGTTGTATTTGTTTATTAACCTGTATAATTCAATTATATAAGATCTATATGTGTTTTTGAGTAATTAAACCATGAAATCATGTTCAAATTGGAGTTTTATAGTTACAGAGAAAAATATATGAATATGTCTTGTAAGTACAAAAATTTATGTCTAAATTGCATATTAATCGGTAAATTGATGAATGATTTCGTTTATACATGTAAAAACGAAAAAGAACTAAACTTAAACGGACTAATTTTGTCGAAAAACGATTTCGCAGTAGTTGATTTCGTTAGTAATGTTAAAAATGGAGTTTTTCATAAGAACACTGAAATTATGTGATTTGATTCAAGTAATTGTATGAATTAAATTGTTAAAATCATGTTAGAAAGGTTGGGTAACGATCATATATGAATTATAGTATCTGGGTATGCATAAATTAATGTATGGACAAGTAAATTGGAAGTTATGGCCCTGTTCTGTGTTCTTCACGAGAACATATGGTTGAACTTGTGTGAGATTTTTGGCCTAAATTGGCCTTGTTATGTGTTCGCGAACTAGAGAAACTGCATAAATTAAGTGCAGGTAACCTACCCCGTGAAGCGTACTAAACTAAATTACACCTCCTCGTGAAAAAAAAAATAAAATAAAAAATAAAAAATAAATTAAAATTAATTAATTAATTAATTAAAATATTTATCAAATAAATATTTTAATGTAGATATTTATGGAATAAAATAAATATTCAATGGAAATTATTATTAAAATATTTATCATATAAAATAAATATTTAAGTTGAAATATTTATGAAATACAATAAATATTCGATGGAAATTATTATTAAAATATTTATAAAATAAAATGAATATTTTAATTGAGATATTTATGGAATAAAATAAATATTTGATAGAAATTATTATTAAAATATTTATCAAATAAAATAAATATCTTAATTAAAATATGTATAGAATAAAATAAATATTCGATGGCAATTATTATGAAATAATTTATTCGAGTGTAATAATAGTGCGAGAATGAAAATATTCTAATTTAATTATGTAATTAAATTAGAATGTTAATGATTTGTTAAATAAAGTGGAGTTTATATTAAATAATTAAGTGAAAATGTGACTAATGGATAATATAGTAAGAGAATTATAAACATAAATTAAAAAAAGGTATTGTGACCTTATAACTGCTATATTTTGTAACTGGTTAAACCACGTTAAAAAAATGATGTCCATGAGATGATATGATGTTGTTTAAACTTAAGATTTGAGATTTCAGTCCTGTATATGTGAATGATGGTAATGAGCAGAATTTAAACCAAGTTAACAAGTTATATTAAAAGAGGGAACTAAACCTATAAGGTTAGTATTAATGTACCTAATGAATGTCGTGAATACATATGGTATGTGTGTAGGATTTGTGGTGAACGGGAGTAATAAATGTTTAGCCTACGCACGAGGCATGTTCTCTAACCCTAACTTTATCTGACCAAGTTCCTAAATCTTATTTCTTTACATAAAGCAAGTTCCTTATTCTATCTTGTTTATTATTGTTCAAGTTTAGATTTCATATTAGATGCTATCATTCTTTAACAACATGATTCTTGTTATATAATACTTATTCGATTGTATACATCTTGAATTTTATTATTCAAATTGATTATCAATTATTGTTGAACCTTGTAAGACTAGAAAACCCTTATTGATTCGACTAGTCCATAGTTGATGAACGTTCTAAATTTCAGAACCATTGTTGAGTTTATCCAAACCAAACTTCCTTTGGTGCGTACTCTAATGTCAAATTGAGATGAACAACCCTATTATAGGGGATTAATTATGCTTTAGCGTTAAGATATTGTGCACATTATGGTACTAAGGGCTAATCCCCCTAAGTAAGAGAGGAAGATTCCATATTCTCATGACTGTTAAAGGTTTCAAGTATAAACACATGACAACCTAGGACGTAGATCAAGGTCTTATGATCCTCAGAAGTTCTTTTGATACTTGTTATTCATTCATGATTCAAAAGCCGAGTTTTCTTATTTCAGAAGTCTTTGATTCATTCGGATGTTATTATTTTATTGTTATATTATTATACTTATGGGCAATCATGCTCACTCTTACGTAATAATAACATTGCAGATAAAAAAGAAAGGTCCGACGAGCCTGCTACTAGAAAAGGCAAGGGCAAGGTTAACAAGTGATGAAGACTTGTTGTTTATTTGTTATGTTATGTTTAAATTGTGTAAGACTTAATATTTATTTATGTTTCTGCATTTGAGATTTAAGGTAAGTATGACCTGGGATTGATGTATTTACTTTCAGATGTTGTAACTCCATAAGGAGAGGATTTATTTTTATTTATTTATGGTTTTTCATTTATTATAGGTAGATAGATACATAATGTTTGGACAGTGAACACCAAATCCCGTGGGAATTGAAGTACCCGGATTTTGGGGTGTCACATAATTGATAACATCTCTTAACATGATATTCACAATCTACTTTAATGGAGAGCTAATAATGCCATGTTCTAAATATCTTCTTGGCAAGTAAGGGACCGCTCATGTATGGTCCACACACTCTACTGTGTACTTCATTTATAAGTTTCTTAGCTTGGTCTCTATCCAGACATCTTAGGAGTCCCATTCCTACATCTCTTTTGTAGAGGTAATGTGACAACCCGGGAAAAACTTGATTGTCCAAAATTTAAGTTTAAAGAATTAGTTATTAATAAAATGAATTTTTATTAATAATATTATGTGTTATGTGTTTATTAATCATTCTATAACTTTTGATGATTATAAAATAGGAGGATTCTGGCTACAAGCTAGACTAAACGAGAAAGAATTTTCAAGAAAAAAATAAAAATATTTTCGGGAAAAAGTATTTTCAGGGAAAAATATTTCTGAGGAAAAAGATGAAATATGCACTATTCACCTAACGAAACTCTAATGGTCAGGGTTTGAATAAACTAAGCCTTTCCGAGAGATCGGTATGTCGAAATGACATTTCATCGAAAGATTTGATGATAAGATATCGTGAAAAGTTATGTTAGTCGATAAAAGTTTTCTCAAAAAATGTGCAGAAATCGAACAAAATAAAACCAATGAAAAGTATTGTTATGTAATCTTCATTCATTTAACTACGTTAGGGGAAAATGTTAAGGAAAACGCTTATCATCAAAAAGTGTTTTTCATTTTTTCAAAGTTCCGAAGATTGCGTAAAAGTTAATCGGTAAAAGAATGATAAAATATCCAAAAATATTTGGATTCTGAGAATCACAGTTTTTAAAACTGTCGAATGAATTCCACAAGACGGAAGCACAAAGCTTCCAAGAGAAACTTCGTGAATAATAAGGAGGTTAGTTAAGGAAGTGGGAATAGTAACTCTGGGGGCAAAATGACTAATTTGCCCATAGCCTTGATTTTCTATATAAGGAGAGCCTTAGCTCATTTGTTGGTGATTTGAAAATTGTAGACACTCAAAATTTTCTGCACGCCTGTTACTAACATTGTAAGAGGGCAGATTTGTCTTTCGGATATAACCCTGGAAGGCAGCTCACATCCATTCCGGATACTACTAGAATTTTAATCTCAAAACCCAGGACACACACCGGGAACCTCATTTCCAACCCCGAAACACACACTAGAAGGAATATTTCCAACCTCGGAGATGACCCCGAGTTTTGTCCTTGGCGATAACCCTAAGGCATGTTGTTGCAGTTCCGGCGATAACACAAGAAATGTTTATTTCAAATGCATGCTATCAACTTCAATCTCAGACCTCCCACCGAGGCACTCATACCTCAAACCCGGAGCTAACACCGGGCAGACATGCATACTCAGAAGATGACATTACGACATACAGACAAGTAGTCCAATCTCATATGTAACCCTGAGCAATGTCTGTTTTCAACTCAAACAAGCGATAACCCCGGTGAAGAGTCAAACGTCATCTTTCCACCTCAACACCTACGCGTTGTCTTAACACTTCATACATAAATACATACAACAATGTCCCACAAGAACCGATGAGTTACAATCCCGAGTGACTATTACGCGTGGCAGCACACCGGATAGAATTTGAAGCTTGAAGATTGTGGGCATGGTCCCCTCTTTCTGACTTTGTACAACCTCTAATCCATGTCATTGCGTAACTCTCAACACAAGCGGTCCGAAGAAGGTTGTATATACCCCGTTCGGATGCTCGGATTGAAATTCTTCAAGTTCGAGCGGACATTATAGTGCATGAGTGCACGTACTTCGAGACGACTAGACCCGCAGAACCCCGGGCAGCCGCAGGTGCATCTGCGGCTGCCGCAAGTACACTTGCGGCCATTAGTTCAATAAATATAGAGCTTGGGCTAGCCATTGGGAAAAGAGAAAAGGTGAGGAAGCCCTGTCCAATTTGCTCTGTACACACCCATATTGAGTGTTTCCTCATTTTAAACATCCGTTAGCTCACATATAGCTATATTATTATCCGGTGGGAGCAGAGTGTTTATCCATATAGAGTTATAGAAGCCTACATTGGCAGCCCACTGTAAGCCTTCTCACACTCTATAAAGCCTTTCCTTTCATCATTGCATTTACACCGTTATTCTACACATTGAGAGTCGTGTTGTGTGCGTATGCCTTGACTTCTATTCAGGGTTTTCATTTTATTTGTATATATATATATATATATATATATATATATATATATATATATATATATTTATTTTTATATATGGACTAACATTATCGAGTTATGCCTCGATTGAGCCTGAACTTATGTATGGAGCGTTTACTTTTTATATATATATATATATATATATATATATATATATACATATATCAGATGAACTCGTTTGAGATTTACATCTGGTGCATTTATTTGCTTATATATATATATATATATATATATATCCTTTTTTTACCTACTTATATATATATATATATTTACATTTACATTTACATTTAGTCCCTGGAGTTTACTTTACTGGCGGGCGGTTGATCGCTTTTTTTCTTTTTTTTTATTTAAATTTAGCCCACTTGGAGTTTGCTTCGTGGTGGTTGATCATAGTTTATATATATATATATATATATATATATATATATATTGATCGCTATATATATATATTATATTTCCACCTCTTTTATGTATTTATATTTCCGATCCTCCATTAGGTGGTGGTGGTTGATCATATCTCGTATATATATATATTTACACTTTTATATATATAACTACTTATTGCTTTCATATAAATTATGGCAATCATGTGAGCCTAGGAATCATGTGATCACAGATTCGATCTCTTAAATCTAGATTCTTGTCCGTGATGAACATTTTAGTATTATAAGGAACTTGTAATTTATTCACTATGTTTGAATTTCCTTAGATTGCTATCATGCCCATGAGGAGTTCGGCACTGCTATATATTATTTTCTCGAAGATGCTTCGCATCTCAAAAATAAAAGCAAACAAGCCAAACATTTAATAATAAAATCGAAGTATGAAAAGGTCTCAATTCCTATTTAGCACAGGGTTTGAAAAACCACTTTTTTCAAAACATCATTGCTATATCTTGTTTAAAACTGAATTTTTCTATAAATTCAAACCCTTTGTATATAGGTGCGAACGAGGCCTCGCATTAATTTCAAATAATTGCACATTGATCCACCACACACACACATTCATATAATAGTTTCTTGAAAAGTGGTGGTCACCATGGCAACACGGATGTCCGGGGGTTCCTAACACCTTCCCTCCGCATAATCAAGCCCCCGAACCCAAATGAATCTCAGTTTCACATACCCGTTTAGCAGTGTCACATCACTGGGTCAATGTGCAAACCTTTTCGGTTGCGTTGGTGCAACAAGTTAAATACACCAACTGACGACTCTTAAAGTTAAATCGTCGACATTATACATGTCGGACCTTATTCACTTATTTTTTCAAACAAATCTCACATTAACATGAGAACACCAAAGAACAAGTAACGAAAAGGGACATTAAAAATCTCGACGTTGACAGGCGGCGACTCTGCTGGGGACTCCAGTAAGAGGGCTTAAGCCGCTATTACAAACATTTCCAAATTGTTATATGCTTGTGTGTGAATGTTGCATTTACATTTATGATGAATGTGTACGAATGCATTTTACTTACTGCACTATACTATATCTATCTGTGATATTAGTGCTTCGTACATATCATCATTTTCATGAACGGTGAGACACGTTATATTTGAATGTATGTTGTGTGGTTCCTTCACCAGGAGGCTATCCTGTCGATGTTTGATTACTAGACTTGTAGGAAGAATAATTCCAACGAGGCTCAGGAAAGGCACCACCTAGATTTGCTCCAGTTGAAAGACCGGATTAATTTCCCATTAAGTGGATTGCGATGATCTGGGAACCTTCATGCCAAAAAGCCGCGAGAGAAAACCTAAGATAGGTCAACTGCTGATAAACCAAACGCGGAGGAAAGTCTCTTCATTCTTTCCACTTTCAATTACTTGTAAAAGCATTTACTTGTAATTTTATTCCATGCTCATCTTTATGTAATGGAAAATATGAAGATTATTTGTGCATGCATGTTATCAATTAACACCCATTTTTGCAGGACAATATTCCTAAAACGGACATATAATGATAACATTTACATTAACCTAAGACTAAACTACATAAGTCTTTTGTAGGGAAATCATTGGGCCTGTTACCCGCTCAAAATCCAAAAGGCCACGAGCCTACAGCCAATCATATCTTCGTCTGACCAGTCTAATCCTGTTTCTCGTGAAGAATTTGACGGATTAAGTCAGCAAATAAAAAATTTGGTTGTTTTTCTTAAAGAATTGCATCAGTCCACTCAGGGTACAAAGATGCCTCCACATACAGAATCCTATACACAAGGAGGAACATAAGGTCTAGATAAAACAAATCCAGAACCTTAGTTGTGTACAACCAACAAAGACCGTGAAAACACCCATCTCAAAGGAGATCCAGACACCAGTGATATCAGGAAGAATGTACTCCAAATGGAGGAAACTATCCTTGTTCTCAAAGGGATTGGAACATATGGAAGTGTTTCATATGCTGACCTTTGCATCTTCCCTGGTGTTCATTATCTAGAGAAATTCAAAACCCCCAAATTTGAAAAATATGACGGATTAGGGGATCCTTATACACATTTAAAAGTGTTTATTGGAGAACTTGGATCTTACGCAAAAAATGAAAAGCTCAGAATGCAGCTTTTTCAGAAGAGTCTGTCTGGAGAAGCCCGTTCATGGTATACCAGATTAGACATCTCAAAGATCCATAGTTGGGAAGAGCTAGCTCACGCCTTCCTCACTCAATACAGTTTTCAATCTCGGATGGCTCTGACCAAAGATCGGGAATTACCAAGGTCAAGAAATAGTCTAACGAGTCTTTCAAAGAATATGCTCAAAGGTGGAGGCGCCTTCTTTGCTCAAGTTATTCCTTCCATGATGAATCGAAAATGGTCATGACTTTCATAGATGTCACAGAAGCTCCTTTCTATGAGATAGTCTTAGATGGTATTGGCAAACCATTCTCTAAAATGATTAAACACGAAGAGATGGCTGAGATGGGATTGAAGTCAAGTAAAATTCAAGACCTAGCCCTCTTAAAGTCAGATCTTTGAGCACATCCATTCCGGATCTTATGGAAACAACTTCTGAGGGTCCATAAAAAGAAAGAGGAGGATGTTTCCTTGATACTACAAGGTCAAAAGGCAATCAAACTATGCCTATACAAAGGAGAAAAATACTCCTTTTCAAGAAAGTTGATAATCTTCAAACCCTCCATCAATTAAAATTGGAGATAGCAGAATGCCTCGGATCGTTCCTTTTGTTATGAATGCTTCATCACCTTTAAATTCGGGTATCTTCCAACCCGACAGATGGTGCATTACTGTACAAACATTCATACATTCATTCAATTGAAAAGCCTCAAAAGAATGAATATATCTTATATATAATCAAAATAATATTTACATTCTCCCAAGTTCTAAACCCATTACAAAGGTTCTTTGTCATAATATCAATTACATTATAACATTAAACCTATACTATTACATGTATGCGACAACGATCTTGCTTTAGCTTTTCCTTTATCCTTATTCGATCTTTCGGACGTTCAATCTTAGCAAAGCATTCATATGGTTCAAGCAAGAGTGAGCATAACTAGCTCAAAGAAGTATGACAATTTCAATAACTAACATCCTTGACACATAAGAATCGTATATCTTCAATAACTGAACAATAGTTATGAAGTACTATTGATGATTAAAAATAGCACTTCATCTTTCTTTCAAAATGTTTTACAATAATAACAATATTCAGTAAAACATTCACTCCGGTCAAAGACCTTGAGCCTTTCATTATTCTTTGAAAAGAACAACCCGGAACTAAGTCCGTACGAGCACTTCTAGGTGATCAGCCTATTGTACTCTATGTTGATCAACACTACATTCATTAAACGTATGTACGTTTAATTGTGGCAACCTCACGTGCCTGTCGTTTGACGACAAAACATTTGTTTAACATTTCAGTCTTCTTTTGAAAACCATAACAAGTAGTTGACAAAAGATAACAACATTTGATAACAGATGAATAGATTATCAATAATCCACTCAATATATCAAGTCTAGCCAAAAGAATTGGCTTTAACTTCATTGTACATCAATTCATGCGTAAGGATACATGAACTTCAAAAACTTGTTCAGATTGAACTGAGACAAGAGTTAGAATACTTGCCTTTAGCGTCTACTACGGTATAATTACTTTATGATTGAATCTTTCAAGTCTCTACAACACATGATCACATAATGCCTCATATTAGGTCATATATAATCAAGTATATATATGACTATCTTACCCTTTATCTCAATCTAATTGTGTATTAGATTCATTTACTATCCATTCTGGCTTATCATTAAACTTGTATTCACATTTGACTAGGTTATCTCAACCTTTATACAACATCCTTAAGGTTTAACATAGTTTTAATAATGTTACTTTATGATCCTTAAAGTATGTTTACTTTGGAATCAATCACCTTCCTTTCTTTGTACTTATAAACATTCATCACCATTTTTGTTCTAAAATCAAGTTTGCTGGCTCCAAATATAAGCTTACATCTCATGCTGCAAGCGAAGAGTTAACAGTGGAGAGGTCCTCGGACTTGGCGCTGCGGCGCGAGTCCTTACTTTCGATGGGTCAGTCTTGCATGCACTGCCACTCTACTGCGATGAGTCTCACGGCATGTTTCATGGCGCCATGCGCATCATCATTTATAGTATGGTTCGTGCTGCGGTGAGAGTTTCCAGTGTGTTCAGACAATGTTACGGCGCTGCGGTGCCACTCAAATGGCTTAGGGTTGGCGCCGCGGAGCCATCTCTGTGCACCAGAAAATTTTTACAAACTTTAAATTTTGTGAACTTTTCCAGACGCATAATTTCTTCGTTATAAGTCCAAATTTGCTCGTTCAAAAAGCCTACGGTTCACAAATTATGTACTCTACGCGTTCATGCAAGAATTTTATCTATTTAACTTTGTTTGCTAAAAATACACTTATTGGTTCATTTTTAACGTAAACGATAAACATTCGTGAATGTTCAACGCTCGTTTCTTCGTTATAAGTCGGAATTCAGTCATTTTTGAGTCCGCAACTCTAGAATGCCAAATATGACTTGTCTCCATCAAAAACCAATGTTTTCGAGTTCAAACACAAAATTTGACTTCTAATCCGGGAATTTCACGAATTCGACGATTATCGTCCAATCGTGCAATTTTCGGCAAATCTTCATTACTTATGATTTGTTCATTACTCCAAATGCATTCAATTTATTCTATGAACATCTCAACATACCTAATACAACAACTTATTTTCATGTTGGATTTTGACTTATTCTTTCATGAGCTTATAACTTTATTAAAGTATAAACTACTTATAGCTTCATTGTTCTTAACTTAAGAAAGTTAAGGTCTTTTAATCATCATATTTATATGTTCTTAACATATAATATAATTCATGTTTACATGTTACAAATTCATATAAACCCTTAACTTTTCATACTAATATTCAAGGTTAACTTATAACAAGTTCCTAACTTTTATAAGTTTAAATGACTTATTTTCAACTTATGTGACTTAAGTTCATTGCTTACTCATTCTTCTTACTTCTTAACATTCATGTTCCTTAATCCAACTTTTCTTATCAACCTATCATGATAGAGATAGAAGATAATTTGGAGAAGAAGTCTTACTCTTGAAGTATTTGCAAAGTAGTCTTCTTCTTCTTCTTGCTTATGGAAGTAACTTATTTGTAGCTTAATCTCCCTAACACTTAAGCACTTTGTAATAGTTTGGATTGTTTGAACAAGTGTTAAATGACTTGCAAACCTTCTCTATTTATAGAACTCACAAGGTTAGGGTAATTTAGTCAATAAATCACCCACCTCCTTAAGCCACCTCCTTACTATTCATTACTTGCTTAGCACAAATCCTATCCTTTGCTTGGTCATTACTCCTAACACTTGGTCATTACATTAACTTGGTCACCACATTAACTTGGTCACTACACATAAAACTTGGTCACCAAGAGTAACCATATTAATATGGTTTGCCCCATGGTTTAATCAACCCATTGGATTCTAGCTTGGGCTTAACTTAACTTAACCTTTGGGCTTTGCATTAACAAACACTAACTTGTTTATTAATTCAATAGTTGGGCCTCACACTTAATTCACTTGGGCTTGTACAAAATCCTAACCAATCTTTACAAGTCCAATATCATTACTCAATACATATACATATAGTTTATGTATCATTCTCGTATTTAACTTGTATATAAATTTATTATATACATTAATCCATCATTCGTCCAAACTCGTATAATACTTCATATTATACTCATTCTCATTACCTTGTACAATACATAAGTATCATACAATTATTACTTACATAATAATACTTCGCTTTCCTTAATATTCATAATTTAAGTCCGCATGAAATAAATATTACATTTTCCATAACTAGATTATTATTACATAATCCGTCTTACCTTGATATTCTATCATTACGTATTTCTCGAAAATTCAAAAATAATTCCCGAGCAAATACCGATGAATAGTGTTTTTCAGAAAATTTCTCGAAAAAAACTTTTATTTTCGTCTTGGAAATTCAAACACTTTAATTCCATCACGTAGCTAAAATACTACGACATTCCAACATCATTAGGTTATAGAATGACAACCATCTTGATATCACATAGAATATAATTTTACTATTATTTAATTTAATAAAATCATTTTACAATAAAATCCGAATTTCTCGGTCGTTACATCCTTCCCCCCTTATAAAGATTCTGTCCCCAAAATCTCATCTTACTTTAATCAAATAGATGAGGAAAATTTTTCTTCATCTTTTCTTCTAATTCCCACGTTACTTCTTCTGAGGCATCGTGGTTCTTCCATAATACCTTTACTGATGGTATTACTTTGTTCCGCAAACTTGTTCCTTTCTATCGATGATTTGAATCGGCGATTCTTCATATGTTAAATCCTTTTCACTATGAATCGGCTCATATTCAATTACGTGCTTATAATCTGGCTTATAAGGACATAATACAGATATGTGGAACACGTTATATATTCTTTCTAGATCTGGAGGTTATGCTATTACATAAGCTACCTCTCCCACCCTTTTAAATACCTCAAAATGTCCATAAATCTTGGACTTAACTTTCCTTTCTTTCCAAAGCGTATCTTTCCTTTCAAGGGAGATACCTTTAGAAACACATATGAGCCTACTTCAAACTCTCGATTTAATCTATGCGAGTCCGCATATTTCTTCTGTCTGTCCTGAGCTATCACAAGACGCATCCATATTAACTTTATTACATCCGCTGTCTGCTGCACCAATTCTGGTCCTAGCATCCGGCGTTCTCCCACTTCATCCCAATACAATGGTGTTCTGCACCTTCTTCCGTATAAAGCTTCATAAGGCGGCATGCCTATGCTTGCATGATAACTGTTGTTATACACAAACTCTACAAGTGGTAGGTGATCATCCCAACTACCCTTGAAATCCATGACGCAAGACCTCAACATGTCTTCTAACGTCTGAATTGTCCTCTCGCTCTGCCCATCAGTTTGTGGATGATACGTTGTACTTAACTTCAACTGTGTTCCCAACTGTTCTTGCAAACTTCTCCAAAAGTTCGATGTGAATCGTGGATCACGATATGACACAATCGATACTGGTACTCTATGTCTGGAAATAATTTCCTTAATATAGATTTTAGCTAACTGGTCTAAGGTATACTTGACCCTAATTGGTAAAAAGTGAGCCGATTTAACAACCTATTCCTACTATTACCCAAATCGAATCGTACCCTTTGGTCGTTGTCGGAAGTCCCACCACGAAGTCCATCGTGATATGCTCCCACTTCCATTCTAGAATCTCCAATGACTGTAACAAGCCACTTGGTCGTTGATGTTTAGCTTTAACTTTTTGACAAGTTAAGCATTTACTCACGTATTTAGCTATTTCTCTCTTCATGTTCGGCCACCAAAAACTCTGTCGAAGGTCTTGATACATCTTAGTGCTACCACGATGTATCGAGTACCTTGAACTATGAGCTTCTTATAACACTTGCTCCTTTAATTCCGTCTCATTCGGAACCCAAATTCTTCCTTTAAATCATAATAATCCCTCATTATCAAGACTATACTTAGTATCTTCTTTATTGGATAACCGCTTCTTCATTTGGTTACACTCGTCAGTCTTGAGTTGTACCTCATTGACTTTCTCTACGATGATAGATTGCAACTCCGTCATAAAAAGTATCTGCCTCGAATCACTTGGCATCTTAACTTCTATTTCCATCCTGGCCATTTTTGTTATTAACTCATCTTGAGTCGTTAACATTGATAACCTTTCCCGACCCTTCCTACTTAAGGCATCGGCAACTACATTGGCTTTCCCAAGGTGATACAGGATTTCACAATCGTAATCCTTTATCAACTCTAGCCATCTTCTCTATCTCATATTCAACTCCTTCTGAGTGAAGATATACTTTAGACTTTTAGGGTCCGTATATATCTCACATTTCTCCCCATAAAGATAATGTGTCCATATCTTTAGGGCAAATACTACCGCAGCCAGTTCCAGATCATGAGTAGGATAAACTTTCTCATAATACTTCAACTGCCGTGATGCATACGCAATGACTTTGCTATGCTGTATGAGCATGCAACCAAGTCCTCTATGCGAAACATCACTATAAACTACAAAATTTCCTGTGTCATCAGGTAATGACAAAACAGTGGCTTCACTTAACCTTTTCTTCAGTTCTTGAAAATTATCTTCACATTTATCCGTCCACACGTATTTTACCGTCTTCCTTGTCAGGATAGTCAACGGAGTAGCTATCTTTGAAAAATCTTGGATAAATCTTCGATAGTATCCCGCTAACCCTAGGAAACTCCGCACCTCAGTCGGGGTTTTCGGTTGTTCCCAGCTCATCACTGCTTCTACCTTTGCTGGATCCACTGAAATCCCTTCTTGGTCAATGACATGACCTAAAAACTGTACCTTCTCTAGCCAAAATTCACAATCAGTGAATTTTCAATATAACTTTTCATTTCTTAGTGTCTCCAACACTAATCTTAAGTGTTCAGCACGATCTTCTGGAGTCTTAGAATAGACTATAATATCATCGATAAACACAACAACGAACTTGTCCAAATATTGTTTGAACATTATGTTCATCATATCCATAAATGCAGCTGGTGCATTCGTCAACCCAAATGACATTACCAGAAACTCGTAATGACCATAACGAGTCCTGAATGTTGTCTTTGGTATGTCCTCCTCTCTAACCTTCAATTGGTGATACCCCGTCTGCAAATCTATCTTAGAAAAATACTTTGCCCTTTTCAACTGATCAAAAAGATCATTGATCCTGGGCAATGGGTAATTATTCTTTATCGTTAACTTGTTCAACTCTCGATAGTCGATACAAAGCCTTAACGATCCATCTTTCTTTTTGACAAACAACACACCGTGTTTCCCCACGGGAAACACTCGGTTGAATGTACTTCCTATCCAATAGTTCCTGTAACTGAACCATTAGCTCTTTCATTTCCACAGGCGCCATACGATACGGTGCCCTTGAGACTGGTGCCGCTCCTGGCACAATGTCTATTACAAATTTGATCTCTCTATCCGGTGGTAAACCCGATAATTCACTTGGAAACACATCCATGAATTCGTTCACTATGGGTATTTGTTCCATGGTTGCTCCCACTCGCTGGGTGTCAACAACATGACACAGATAACCTACACATCCCTTCCTTAAAAGTTTTCTAGTTTGTGTCATCGTAAGACAACACGAGCGTCCCGGCGATTTATTACCGTAGAAATACTATAGGAGGTTGTTTCAACGTCCTAATGCTCACACATTTCTTTTGGCAATCTATAATTGCTCCATGGTTAATCAACCAATCCATTCCGAGAATTACATCGAATTCTCCCAACTTTATCGGTATTAAATCTACCGATAATTTACAACCCCGTATATCTACGCAATAATTCCTATGAATATCTTCAACAGGAATTATCTCTTCATTTGCTACCTTAATAATCAAAGGTATAAGCAACTTTTCGGAAAGTAATTCTAATCGTCTAGCAAAATCACATGCTATAAACGAACAAGTAGCACCCGAATCAAATAACACGTAAGCATTTATGTTATTGATCGGGATAATACCTGCAACTACATCCCCTGATGCCACCGCATCTTGGACCGTCATATTAAAAGTGCGGGCCATTGATCTACCCGGCTGAACTGGACCACTAATAGCCAACTTACCGCTATTAGTGCCCTTATTTCCATCTGTCCCCTTCTTTGGGCAGTTCTTTGCTATGTGGTCAGTTGATCCACATATAAAGCATCCGTGGTTTTTCTTCGGATTTGGACAGTTAGGCGAAATATGCCCTTCCTGCCCACAATTATAACATACTGCCTTTCCCTTGAGACAGACTCCTAAATGAGTCTTCCCACAGGTTTGACAAGCCTCCATCCTCCTCTTAGAATCCCTTGTTTTACTCCGATATTCCCGAGTTAAATCCTTTCCTCTTTTGACCAATCGCCACTACATGGCTCCCTCGGTCTTCATTCCCCCATCAACTTTACCCTTGTTTTTCTTATCTTTGTGGTACTGGCTGAGAGCCTCATTCCCACCTTCGGCAATTATTGCCTTTTCTAATATGGTTCCAAAGGAAGTACTTTGGAACACAGAAATTCAGCTATAGAGCCAGGGTTTCAAGCCCTGCTCGAATCGTCTAGCCTTTCTTACTTCAGTGTCCACTTGATGTGGAGCAAATCTTGCCAGTTCATTAAACTTGGCAGCATACTGGGGAACCGTCATATCCCCTTGTTTCAAATCAAGAAACCGCATCTCCATTCTTCCCTGCATACTCGTGGGAAAATAGTTCTCAAAGAAAATCTCCTTGAACCTCATCCACGTTAGATTTTCTATCCCGGCCCTAGCCTGGTTTGCCTCCCACCAGAAATTGGCCTCTCCTTTCATCATATAGGTTGCAAAGGCAACCTTCTGACCTTCATCAACATTTGCTATAACAAATGCTTTCTCAATCTCTTTCACCCAAGTTTGGGCTTTTATAGGGTCCGTAGTTCCTTTGAACTCCAGCGGACCGACACTTTTAAAATCCTTAAAAGTAGTAGCTCGTACTACCCCAGGATTTATGGGTACATTAGCCCCAGTTCTATTAAACGCGGCCATTAAAAGATTAACGAACTCTTGCATTGGATTAACCGGACCTCCCTCCGGTTGGTTAACATTAGAATCTTGATTTCGTTGTCTCCTTCTTGGCATTTTTGTTGTTAAGAAAATAACACGTCATTATTACTTTCTTCTTCTTGTTGGTTAGTTATTATTTGTACAAAACAATAACTCATAATCATTACTCAATATGTTCCATAAAAAGACTTATATTGATTCATAACTTGTAGTATAACACTACATTGTTTACATTACTCAGCCTTAGCTGATTACATTACCATCCCGCAATTGCTTTCCAAAAATTGGGATTTATAAAAGACTACCCTTTTATATACAAAAGAGGGTTTTACGTCACTACTAGATACATAATATTTACATATCTAAACTATCCTAGCTATTACTAGATTACATCTGCCGAATGGCATTCTCAAAGTCTTTCGTGGCCAGACCGGTAATGATATCTCGACTAATAGTATGTCGAGTCTACCCTTCTTCTATCGGATACCCAGCTACTTGCTGCTGGAAATCCACATGAGAACTCCTATATATATAGGACATCCTCTCTACCTTCCGTTTCGTAGTCTTTAGCTCCTGCTTGAGCTCAAAGACTTCGTGTTTTAGCTCGTGGACCTTGTCCTTGGCCAAAACACGATCGTCGTGTTCCTCTTCCCACATGCCTTCCATACTTATCTTGTCCTCCCGGACAGCTTGGAGTTCCTCTTTCAACTCCTTAACCTCTTGACAGTAATGGACATTTCTATCCAATACTGACATGAATAGTGCCTTCATTGACTCCCCCGTAGTCAACTCTTCTGTAGGTGGAACCTGGTCAAAGGACATCACGTCCACCTCTTCCTCTAGCATGCCATCAAATATAGACATTTAGTCTAAATTGTCCGAGTCTCCAGACTCGATTACCACCACTTCTGGTTCTACTGATATGGGATTGGGTAGTATCTCTACTCGATTAACCAAATCCTCGCTCAATACATGTATGTCTCTATACATATCATTTTCTCCTGACATCTAGAATAAAACAATATAGTTTGATTAGTACACGTCAGTAGAATAATAAAAACACATAACATAATATAATGCATTTTTATAGGGTTAGGTTTCATCTTTTACTTCTTTATTCTTTCTTAAGGTTATAACTTAAGGTTCTAATTTTCCCCTTAAGTTTTATAACCTAGGCTTTGATACCAACCTGTAGCGCCCCCAAATTCGGGTATCTTCCAACCCGACAGATGGTGCATTACTGTACAAACATTCATACATTCATTCAATTGAAAAGCCTCAAAAGAACGAATATATCTTATATATAATCAAAATAATATTTACATTCTCCCAAGTTCTAAACCCCTTACAAAGGTTCTTTGTTATAATATCAATTACATTATAACATTAAACCTATACTATTACATAGACAGCTTAACGAGCTGCCTTAGCTTTTCCTTTATCCTTAATCGATCCTTCGGGACGTTCAATCTTAGCTGCATTCATATGGTTCAAGCAAGAGTGAGCATAACTAGCTCAACAAGTATGGCAATTTCAATAACTAACATGCTTGACACATACGAGTCGTATATCTTCAATAACTGAACAATAGTTATGAAGTACTATTGATGATTTAAAATAGCACTTCATCTTTCTTTCAAAATGTTTTACAATAATAACAATATTCAGTAAAACATTCACTCCGGTCAAAGACCTTGAGCCTTTCATTCTTCTTTGAAAAGGATAACCTGGAACTAATTCCGTAAGCCCGATATTACTTACGAGCACTTCTAGGTGATCAACCTATTGTACTCTATTTTGATTAACACTACATTCATTAAACGTATGTACGTTTAATTGTGGCAAACTCACGTGCCTGTCGTTTGACGACAAAAATATTTATTTAACATTTCAGTCTTCTTTTGAAAACCATAACAAGTAGTTAACAAAAGATAACAACATTTGATAACAGATGAATAGATTATCAATAATCCACTCAACATATCAAGTCTAGCCAAAAGAATTGGCTTTAACTTCATCGTACATCAATTCATGCATAATGATACATGAACTTCAAAAACTTGTTCAAATTGAACTGAGACAAGAGTTAGAATACTTGCCTTTAGCGTCTGCTACGGTATAATTACTTTATGATTGAATCTTTCAAGTCTCTACACACATGATTACATATTGCCTCATATTAGGTCATATATAATCAAGTATGTATATGACTATCTTACCCTTTATCTCAATCTAATTGTGTATTAGATTCATTTACTATCCATTCTGGCTTATCATTAAACTTGCATTCACATTTGACTAGGTTATCTCAACTTTTATACAACATCCTTAAGGTTTAACATAGTTTTAACAATGTTACTTTATGATCCTTAAAGTATGTTTACTTTGAAATCAATCACCTTCCTTTCTTTGTACTTATAAACATTCATCACCATGTTTGTTCTAAGGTCAAGGTCTTTGCGCCTTGATCATAAGCCTACATCTCGACTCATGCAGTGTGAGTTAACAGTGAAGAGATCCCGGACTTGGCGCTACGGTGTTAGTCCTTACTATGGGCAGGCATGCGCCACTCTGTAATGAGGTCTGGCACGTTTGTTCATGGTGGCTGCATGGCTGCATCATTTATACTATGATTTGCGCTGCAGTAGTGCGAGTTTCAGGTGTGCTTCGACACAATGTTATAATGCTCATGGCGCCACTCAAATGGCTTAGTGTTAGTTGTGCGCCATGGCGCTCAACTCATCTGCACCAGAAATTTTTTGCAAACTTTGAATTTTGTGAACTTTTCGAATGCATAATTTCTTCGTTATAACTCCGAATTCGATCATTCAAAAGCCTACGGTTCAAAAATTATGTACTCTACGCGTTCACGCAAGAATTTTATATATTTAACTTCATTTGCTAAAAAATCACCTATTGGTTCATTTTTAACGTAAACGATAAACGTTCGTGAATGTTCAACGCTCGTTTCTTCGTTATAAGTCGGAATTCGGTCATTTTTTAGTCCGCAAATCTAGAATGCCAAATATGACTCGACTCCATCAAAAACCAACGTTTTCGAGTTCAAACACAAAATTTGACTTCTAATCCGGGAATTTCACGAATTCGACGATTATCGTCCAATCGTGCAATTTCTGGCAAATCTTCATTACTTATGATTTGTTCATTACTTCAAATGCATTCAATTTATTCTATGAACATCTCAACATACCTAATACAACAACTTATTTTCATGTTGGATTTTGACTTATTCTTTCATGAGCTTATAACTTTATTAAAGTATAAACTACTTATAGCTTCATTGTTCATAACTTATTAAAGTTAAGGTCTTTTCATCATCATACTTATATGTTCTTAACATATAATATCATTCATGTTTACGTGATACAAATTCATATAAACCCTTAACTTTTCATACTAACATTCAAGGTTAACTTATAACAAGTTCCTAACTTTTATAAGTTTAAATGACTTATTTTCAACTTATGTGACTTAAGTTCATTGCTTACTCATTCTTATTACTTCTTAACATTCATGTTCCTTAATCCAACTTTTCTTATCAACCTATCATGATAGAGATAGAAGATAATTTGGAGAAGAAGTCTTACTCTCAAGTATTTGAAAGTAGTCTTCTTCTTCTTCTTCTTGCTTATGGAAGTAACTTATTTGTAGCTTAATCTCCCTAACACTTAAGCACTTTGTAATAGTTTGGATTGTTTGAACAAGTGTTAAATGACTTGCAAACCTTCTCTATTTATTGAACTCAGAAGGTTAGGGTAATTTACTCAATAAATCACCCACCTCCTTAAGCCACCTCCTCACTATTCATTACTTTCTTAGCACAAATCCTATCCTTTGCTTGGTCATTACTCCTAACACTTGATCATTACATTAACTTGGTCACCACATTAACTTGGTCACCACACATAAAACTTGGTTACCAAGAGTAACCATATTAATATGGTTTTCCCCATAGTTTAATCAACCCATTGGATTATAGCTTGGGCTTAACTTAACTTAACTTTTGGGCTTTGCATTAACAAACACTAACTTGTTTATTAATTCAATAGTTGGGCCTCACACTTAATTCACTTAGGCTTGTACAAAATCCTAACCAATCTTTACAAGTCCAATATCATTACTCAATACATAAACATATAGTTTATGTATCATTCTCGTATTTAACTTGTATATAAATTTATTATATACATTAATCCATCATTCATCCAAACTCGTATAATACTTCGTATTATACTCATTCTCATTACCTTGTACAATATATAAGTATCATACAATTATTACTTACATAATAATACATTTCTTTCCTTAATTTTCATAATATAAGTCTGCAAGCGAAATATACCGGGAACCTCATTTCCAACCCCGGAACACACACCGGAAGGATCATTTCCAACCTCGGAGATAACCCCGAGTTTCGTCCTTGGCAATAACCCCAAGGAATGTTGTTGCAGTTCCGGCGATAACTCCAGAAATGTTTGTTTCAAATGCATGCTATCAACTTCAATCTCAGACCTCCCGTCGAGGCACTCATACGTCAGACCCAGAGCTAACACCGGGCAGACAAGCATACTCACAAGATGACATTGTGGCATACAAACAAGTAGTCCAATCTCAAATGTAACCCTGAGTAACGTCTACTTTCAACTCAAACCTGCGATAACCCCAGTGAAGAGTCAAACGTCATCTTGCCACCTCAACACCTGCACGTCGTCTCAACACTTCATACATACATACATACAATAATGTTCGACAAGAACCGAGGAGTTACAATCCCGAGTGACTATTACGCGTGGCAACACACCAGATAGAATTTGAAGCTTGAAGACTATGGGCATGGTCCCCTCTTCCTGACTTCGTACAACCTCTAATCCATATCATTGCGTAACTCATGACACAAGCAGTCCGAAGAAGGTTGTATATACCTCGTTCGGATGCTCGGATTGAAGTTCTGCAAGTTCGAGCGGACATTATAGTGCATGAGTACACGTACTTCGAGACGACGGGACCCACGTAACACTTGGGCAGGCGACAGCGGGAGTGCATCTGCTGACTACTGTGTAGGTACACACAATGGCTATATTATATATATATATATATATTAAATTAAGTTTTAGGATATGTCTGACAACAGTTATATATATAAGTATATATATATATATATAGTGCATGAGTGCACGTACTTAGTTTAATATAAATTTTCTTTAAGTTTTATATGGAATCATATAGCTTAATGAGAATAGAAGTAAAAGATGTTAAGAATGATTTTAATATGGTTGAAATAATGAGAAAATGAAGAAATAAGAATTAGAAGTTTAGGTTATAAATTTCATAAAAAACTTTCCTAAAGAAGTATGAATTTCTTGATGAATGTAAACGATCCGAACGAATCATATGAATGATTTGATGAAATAAGTAAGGGATGGTGTTTTATAACACCAAATTCCAAGAAAAAAGGTAAAATTATAATCAAAGTATCGATTAAAAATGAAGAACGCGAAGAACACGCGAAGAACAAGAAGAACGTTGTTGATGGACAAATTTAAAACCATCGTAGTTAGAACTTGTTGTTGATGGACAAGTTTAAAACCATCGTGTATAAGTTAGTTTCTTATTGCTTGGTTAAGAACGATAGAAACATTCATGAACAACGGATTAAACTTAGCTATAACGAAGTTATGACGAAAATTATGTAAAAGACGAGTAAAAAGTAGAAAGTATGTTAATGAATCCAAATATGTAGGGTTTCCTAAGAATGTAAGAAAACGTCAAAAACGTGAGTCATAGACTCAAGAACGAACGAATTCTGAGTTCGGATGACCGAACTGCGGATGAACGAACGAAGTACGTTAATAACGTAAAATGAACTAATAATGAAATTTAAGCCAATCGAATGGCATGTTAACGGATTCAGAATGAAATTCTATCTGAGAGGAGTTGAAGTACGTAAGATGGGAAAGAAAATGGCTTTGGAACGACCTCGTTCTGAGTTATTACGAAGAAGTTATGAGATTCCAAAGTAAGCATCTCAACTATGTTTGACCACTAAAAGAAAAAAATTGAGTTTTTAAATTGGCGCTGCAGCGCCAGTTTGAACTATAAATGGGGCACTGTAGCACCGGCTCAGGGCAATAATTATTGGAGAGTGGCGCTGCAGAACATCAAAAAACAAAGGGTCCGGTACAGGAAAAAACTCAGAGAAGAGCTTTTAACTACTCAACTCTTGGGGGAAGTGTAAGGAAAGATAATGAACATATAGATCACATAATGTAACACTTAATCAAGTGATTTAAACCTTTATTAAAGGTTGAACGGAAGGATTAAATGAGATTAAAAGATAAAGAATGTAAACGCAATGTAGATGCGATGAATGATTGATCTTAGCATACAACCAACTGTATGGCTTCGACATTAAGAAAGGAATATAATCGTGAGGTTCATATAATGGATAACGAATGAGAGCGATTAAAACCTTAGGTAAAGGTTGAATGGAATTTTAAGAGACATGCGACATGAACGCAGAATACGTAAACGATCCTTGTGAATTGTATTCGCATCGGGCGAACAATCTAAGCATATATTGGTTGTATAACTTAGACATTGACGAAGGTAGTAAGTAAGCTATGAATTATCTAGAAAGTCATAATGAATTATAATAGGATAAATGAAAGTCCGAGTGTGAATCGGATAGAGAATGTTAGAATGAACGTAAGTATTAAACACTTTAGCCGATATGAAGGTTGAGTGTACGCTAATATTAAACGGGCAGAACCTACACACCGTGTATGGTTTGACCTTAAGGTAAGGAAGACTAATGATTAAACCTGTGAAGAAACTAAATTAAAGATAATGACGTATAACATTAAGAAGTCGAGTTAATGATTATAACTTGGATAACGTTCCGAGTTGAATGAACCGGACGATATAAGATATGAATAAGGTAATGTAAAATACTTAACACTATGAACGCATAGTATTAACGTTAAATGATCGTTTCTTGGTGTACAAAAGACTGTATGGCTTAGACGATAAGGAATAAATCCTGAGGTATGGCATTTAGTTGTCAGAAAGCCATAAGGAATGGGAAATCCACTTAACGAACATTATAGCCTTAATGATTCAGATAAGTTAAGTTAAGTTTAGGTTAAGTACAATCATAATCTTTAATGGTTGACATATGGGTGCTGGGCTAAAGAATTCCTTCAGAGAGCAGAGGTATATATAAACTAGTAACCGATCTAACTCGTTGTGAAAGATATTGTAGATGAGACGGGAAACTAGTTTATTGGTTGTTTGTGGAAAACCACTAAGAGTACCATAAGGAATACTAGTAGAGACTCGATGTGTACTAAGTCCTAGATAAGTTATAAGAAGAAGATATGATATAAATCATCAAAGATGATGATCGTATAAGTTAAGACATCTCTATATGTTGTAACGCCGTAAAATTGTAAAGAAGGATGGTTACATAAACATAAGTTATAAACACGAACCATAAGGAATAGAGTTAAGTTTAAACCATTGCGTAAGTCAAGTATATGACTAATTGGTGTATGTGTTATTTCCTTATGTGTTATATAGGGATTGGAATGAACAGTTCAGCGTAAACTGTAAGTTGTAGTTATGCGTAAGGCAAGTTTCCTAAATTTATTCATATTGAAATGAATGATAGTTTCTTAAACTTTCTTAGATATTGAACATGAGAAGTTTTATATATGTGCAAATGTGTGATATTTGTACAAGGTGGTAGAATATATGAGGACTTGTGTCACAATTTTAACACTTCGATGTTTCTATGAGATGAACTGTTCTGTGGTTGACATGTTCAATATGAAAATGTTCTATTTATTTATGAACCATTATTGTTATTTCTGTGCTAATGATTCTAGCCAGACATAATGTGTATGAAAATGGTAGAAGAATAAAAGTATTACAAAAATGAATGTTACTAATGTTTTAAAATGATAGGAATCAAATTATTCCTAATATTCAAGTTGCTTCATAACCTTTGTTTGGTTACTAAAGTTTTAAAGAAATGTTAAATTATTGATGTTGTTTATTCAACTACTATGACTTGCTGAGCAATTGAATGATCATACTTGCTTTAAATAAAAAAAACATTTTCAGCAACCGATGTTAGAAAGAACATAAGGATCCCGTAAAGATTAAGATGACTAGTATCCAGAAGAATTGCCATTTAGTAAATGAATGAGCGTCAAGATCAAGCCAAGACTTGTAATGTAGAATAGATTAATTAAATTATAGACTAGTTTAATGAACTGATATATATCACGGGTGACGGATGAAAGTCACTCTTGTAAGATGTAAAGAATAATGTAATTATCATTATTTGTAATGAATGAGATTATAAGGTATTAGAACCTGGGATTTGAGAATGTATATTATTATATTTAGCCATATAATGATGTATGTTTGGTAAAAGATGTTTTCATAATGTTCAAAATCTAGGTAGGAGAATAGACCAGATTTCAGGGCATTACATATCATCTCCACTTAAGTAGGATTTCATGGCCATTTTATAGATCCGCTTTCTATCAGCTTGGCTTGCCCAAGTGGGTGTAGACCCATCCTATAGATATTCTTTAATATTGTGGTACCAGGGCTATTTGATGGGAGGTATTTCATCAGATACATCTCCAATATAATTTCCATAGGCTGGTGCCATCTGGTTTGCGAATTTGATATATGGGATTCCTTTAACATTGCTTGGGTTTGCATTGAAATCAAAGCCACTTCTTCCTTCCCTATCTCGGTTAGAGTGATTGTTATGAACTTTGAAAATGGTGAAAAAACCTTTGTCCAAGTTGATATGGAATATCAAAGTAGACATCCTTCCTGCCCTACATGTAATGTTTTTGGTCACTCACAAGAAAAATGTCCTAAAGTAAATTATCATTGGGTCCTCAAAGCTCAAGCTCAATCTGATTCTAATTCTGATCCAAAACCTTCTTCGGATGGGTTTGAACCATCAAAAAGTATTGTCCCTGATCAAGTTTCTGGCCATAATCCCAATGATTGGCTTTCTATTTCACGTGGTACCAAATTTGGGAAGGACCCTCTTCCTCTTTCCACCATGGCCACTTCAAACTCCTTCTCCTCCATTGCAAACACTTCTGGTTTGCTTCTTCAATATTATTCCAAACCTCCAGCAATAGAGAATACTCTAGTCTCAATGCTTAAGGTAGTTGATGAGAAGAAAGGCAAAGACTTAAAGCAGAAACAGAGAATTGGAAATAGAAATGGAAATGAGAACCCACAAGCTGCCAAAAAGAGGAAAGGCAAAGGGAAAAATGGTACCCCCTCCTCTTTATTATGTTAGCCTCTTATAATGTTGAGGGATTAAATAATAAGCGAAATCAGACTTATGTTAGACATCTTATTGTATATAATAATATTTCTTTAGTTGGTTTGATGGAAACTAGAGTAAAGAGTCATAATGCTCCTTGAATTTCCAGGAAATTATGTAAAAATTGGATCTGTGCTTTTAATTATGATTCCCATAGTAATGGCAGACTTTGGGTAGGATGGAATCCAACTTTTTGGAAAGTGGATATCCTTTTTGTCTCCTCCTAAGCTATTCATTGTAAAGCTCAGCATGTTGCTTTTACAAATAGTTCTTTTTTTGTATCCATTATATATGGTCTCAACTTCTATATAGAAAGAAAAGATCTATGGAGAGATCTTTTTGCTTTTCACCTCACTGGAAGTTGGTGTATTTTGGGTGACTTCAATTCCATCAAAGACCTAAATGAAACAAACCAAGAAGATGATACTTGGACACTAGAATGGAAGACTTGATGGACTTCACTATTCGTACTAGTTTATATGATATAAGGGGTGTTGGACCTTTATTCACATGGTGGAATAACCAAATTCTAAATCCTATTTATGAGAAATTGGATAGAGCTCTTTGGAATGCTGCTTAGTTCTCAAACTTTCATGATAGCCAACCTATCCTTGCTTAAAGAGGATTATACGACCATTCCCTTGTCCTGCTAAACACTGGTATTTAGGTTACTCGACTTAAGAAGCATTTCCAATTATTTAATCACATGATGCTCCTTGAAGGTTTCAATAAATGTATATCCCTGGCCTAGAATTAGTTCGTACATGGTAACCCCTTTTATGTGTTTTCTGAGAAGCTCAAAAGAACAAAGAAGGTTCTGGTTTCCCTAAACCTCTCTGTTGGGAACCACAATGCCTCACTAGAGAGAGCAAATATTGAGCTTCATCTTATTCAAACATTATTTCATTCCTCTCCCATAGACCCTAACCTTCTTGATAGAGAAAATGAATGTTCACAGCAACTCAGTACAACTTTAGAAAAGAAGGAAACCCTTCTTCATCAAAAGTCAAGAGCCACCTAGCTCTTTTTGGGTGATAATAACTCAAGTTATTTCTCCAACATGATGAAGATCAGATGGAATACAAATAATATATTTTCTATACATAATGACTTTGGTAACTTAGTTCATGGCCAGGAAGCAGTTAATAATGTGGCTATGGACTACTTCAAGTCTATGTTCAACTCTTCAAATTCTCTTTCCTACTCTAGTTTCTCTAACTGTGGCATCACTCCTCTGAAATTAGTGAGTCCTGATCAATTCCTTATGCTTTCAGCTTCTGTCTTTGATGAGGAAATTTTTAAGGTTCTAAATTCTATGAAGAGAAATAAAAGTCCTGGACCTGATGGGTTTGATGTGAACTTTTTTATTAACCGATGTAACATTGTTGGGGAGGATTTCACAAAGGCAGTTCAGAACTTCTTCTCCTCAAGCAGGCTTACCAAGGGTATAAATTCAGTTGCCATTGCTTTAGTCCCAAAGTGCTCAAATCCTTCTTTAATGACTGACTTTGGGCCAATAGCCTGTTGTAATGCCATTTATAAATGCATTACCAAAATCCTTGCTAACAAGTTTAAAGAGGTACTCCCTACCATTATTGACAAAGGTCAATATGTATTTATGAGGGTCAGAAACATCAGTGATAATATCCTCCTTGCTCGGGAATTATTTATAAATTATCATAGGAAATATGGCCCCCTAGATGAGCCCTTAAAATAGACCTAAGGAAAGCCTTTGAAGTATCATATGGGAATTTTTCTTTGATATTCTTCTTGCTTACCAGTTTCCCTAACCCTTTATTGAATGGATCAAAACTTATGTTACCACTACTATGTTCTCAATTAAGATCAATGGAACTCTTGCTGGCTTTTTCCCTGGCTCAAGGGGTTTAAGGCAAGGAAACCCTTTGTCCCTATATTTTTTTTACTTGTCATGGAGATGCTTTCCTTAAAACTGAAATTGAATCTAACTGTGTCTGAGTTTAAATATCATTGGAGAACATCTGACTACAACTTAACTCATCTTTTATTTAATGATGATGTACTTATCTTCTGCCATATAAACATTCAATCTATCTCTATCAAAAGTCTTGCATCTTTTCCTTCTCATTATTTTCTGGTCTGATACCTAATGTTCACAAAATCCATTATTGTATTGCCAACACTTCCCATGCTGCCTCCCAGATCATCCTAGCTAACCTTTAGTTCCAATCTGGATCATTTCCCATAAAAATTTTTGGAGTTCCCCTCATTTCATCAAGGCTATCCTTCTAAGACTACATTCACTTACTTTATAGAATCACACACAGAGCCTCCTCTTGGACCATAAAAGTTCTGTCTTATTTGGGCAGGCTTGAACTAATAAAATCTATCCTTTTTCTCCATTCATTCATATTGGAGTAGTCATTTCTTGCTCCCAAAAGCAGTGCTCAGATCAATTTAGCCGATTGACTAGCATAAATTCTTTATAAGCTCGACAAAGCTGGGATTGTATAAGATATAGGAAACAGTTGATTGACTAGCACAAAATACTTTGGAATAGATTGCACGTCCCTAGATACTCCTTCATCTTATGGATTGGATTTTTGGGAAAACTTCAAAAATATGATATTACAAAAGCATACACAAGGAGAGTTATAAATTTCTGACTATATAACAAATGTCTGGAATCCTTCTCTCACCTTTTCTTTGTTTATGAATATTCATCCTTCATTATTCAAGCTGCTCTAACCTTGGGTGATTGGATAAACTTACCTTTGGATTGAGCTGGTCTAACCACCTCTACCTGCTCTTTTTAAGGGAGGAAGCTATCAAAATAGATATTGTATCTCACTTTGGTTGTCTCCTTCTACAAAATATGGGAAGCTAGGAACAAAAAGCTTCACAATGATTCTCTCATTCCTCCTAGTTGCCTTGCTTCTGATGTGAGATGTTCTCAACTCAATTGGTACATCCTCTTTTGGTCTATCATTAGATGACTTAGCAATAGTCTGGGGTATGCCCCTTAGCAATTGTAATTTTGGTCCTTTCATAGAACAAACAAACTTAGAAAAAAAAGGTTAGTGGAAACACCGTAACATTCCTAGTATTATATGTTGATATACTATGGATAAGGAATGACATGCCAATGCTATAATCAGTAAAGATAAAGTTGTTTAAACATTCCTCCATGAATAATTTAGGAAGAATATCTTAATTGAGGATACAAATCTATATAGTTATTAAAAGGATACTCGGCTTAACCCAAGAAACGTATATTCATTTGATGCTAAAGAAGTTTAACATGCCAAACTCCAAGAGATCGATGTCTCATGTTGATGAGAAATGGAGTGTATCTCTCTTAATAGTCCACATAGACTCCTAAAAAGAAAGGTTGTGTGAGTAACTATTGTGTATGCAATGAAATGTACAAGACCGGATGCTGATCGATCATATTTTGGAGAAGATCACTATAAGACAATGAAAACATCTTAATGTAATTAACTGGTACTAAGTATGTGATCATGATTCATAGTGGATCTGAATTAAAACTAGAGGCCTAAATAGACTCAACTTTTTTAAATTAACGAAGACGAAAGAAAATCCACTTGAACAGTGGTGTAGTGAATTGGAAGGTTCCAAATAACAAAGAGTTATAGGTTTAGTAATAAAGATAAAGTTCATAACTGTAAATGAAGCTGCAAGTTGATTGCTTAGATGAAAAGTTCGTTACAGACCTAAGAATAGTTCTTAAGTCTCATCTTTGATCTAAACATGTGTTGCGGCACTTTCATTTGATTAGAGAATCATTAACAGAGGAGAAGTCACTATAGAGATATTGGACTCTAAAAAATAACATTACATATCCACTAACTGAAACTTATCAAATAGCAGGATGATCACAACTTAGAGAAGAAGAGTATGAGATACCATGACAATTGACTTTAGTGCAAGTGGGAGATTGAAAGAAGTATGCACACAAGCCAATCATGTTTGATGATAAAGCATATACTTTGTAACAATCTTATTCATTTATTAATAAAAGGATTGTTTAATTAAAGGCTTTTAATTTATTTGCATGGTGTTGTTTTATAATATGTGATAAACCCATAGTTTTGAGCAATGCTTTTAGAATCTTGATGATGATCATGCTAATGATATCTAAATTATTAGATAGCTCATATATTAAAATTGTTCCCAATCGTTGGATTACTAAAAATGGGATTAGTGTATCTGGATAAATTGGTAAATACGTTGCTTGCTCTTTAGATGAGAATGATTGATTTCACGATCATTTATGTGGAGACAATAAAGCAAGTATGTAGGTGCTTATTGAATAATAAGTTCATTGAATGTGGCTCACTAAGGAATACCTAATGGAGTATTACTTACCTGTTAATATGAATTCATGTAGTGATAGTAGGACAAGTGATCCTTAGACTTGAGATCATCAAATTATCTTGCATATGATGAGTTATACTTTGATATCTCTGATGAACTCCATGGCACACTTCCATGAGGTGGTCATCACTCGGATCATTTCTAGCACAGTTGCTGGGTGAATTACTTGCAACACCTTACCCCCTCGTTTATATTGAGATGGTAATCTTGGTATAATTTCTTGTGTTAAAAAATATGTGTTGAATGGATACCAACGACACCTTGACCCCTCTCTTATATTGAAGCGGTAATCTCGGTACAATCGATAATTGATGCGGTAGAAGATGACGTACATAACTATAAATTATTGTATGATAAGTCAAATTGAATCTCAAAGAAATAACTAAGAAAATACTTAAGAATTCTTCAGAGAAACAAACGTAGAGAATAATCGTACAAGTAGAATAAATCTAAATAATATTGAATTGTTATATCAATTACATCAATGTTCCTTAAATAACCATAACTTGAAACCCTAAAAATCCTAAAAGGAATTGATAAGTGTTTTTGGAATTAAAATCTAATATAACATTCTAATTATAATAGAAATCTAGTAATATATAGTAAATACTAAGTTTAGGAAACAAATCTAAGCTCAAAATATGTCAAAATGCGTCTGCCTCAAAAAATGCACCAACCTAATCTGGGCTAATCCGTCCTGGCGTATATTTTTGCCCTGTGATATATGTCGAGGCAGAGTCTGGTAGAGACCAGCTCGTTTGGGTGAGTTCAAAAGGGGTCGTGGAAGAACTAAACATAGAGGAACCCGCTGGGGCAACCGCATTGATATGGGAAAATCCGCCAGGGCGGATTGTCTGAAATGTAATCTTGAATTCTCTTTTCCCAATTCTGAGTTCTGCTTTTTTAGTTTACCGAGAATTGAACTGAAACACAACCTTGAAACATATTAATGAACTTGGGCACATCATTAACCTCCTTGAACCAAGTTTTGATCTCTGTTGCATGATAATGAACGGATTGCCTTGACGCTTAAATCCTTCTTCTTCGTTTCATGCATTCCAACCTCATGTTGTCACGTGATAACTTGTAATTGTCATGAACTATAATGCAAGCATACTTGTATTGAATTCAACCCACCTACTAATAACCATTCGTTGAATCCTTTGAACTTGAATTAAGCCATTGTTGTTTGATGCGAGCCCGATCAGGATTGTATCATTTCACTCTTCTTGAAAATGATTTGTCCTCAAATCTGACATCTCCTCTTCTTGAAAAGGATCTAACCACAAACATGTTCCTACACAAAAATAGTCTAAGTCACTAACATTAAACGAATCATAATCCCATAATTAAACTTGCAAATTACATATATAAGTCATATCAACAATGCAAACAGAATTATGAAAAGAATCATCTAAAACTCTAACTCCCGCCAAAAATATAGCAATGTCTGACTTCTCTCTCGAATTAACATCAATAATTTGTAGGCCAATTATTGAAACTAGTATGCATACAAGCCAATCATGTATGATGATAAAGTATATACTTTTTAATCAATCTTATTTATTTATTAATAAAAGTATTTATTTACTAAGGACATTTAACACTACAAAAATAATGGTCACTGGCAACGGGGGCATTGGCGATAGCTTTCGTACCATCGCGAATGATGTCATTGACGACGGTATAGCCGTCACTAATGAGTGCCGTCGGCAATGAAAATTTCCCTCCAAATCCAACATAGTGGTCGACGGCATACCGTCGAGAATGGATATATTATCGTCGCTAATGACATTAGTTTGGCGCCATAATCTCGCGGGGGAGGGAAACTTAGTGGCGACGGCAGTAAAATGTTATACACGATGGCAATGCCGTCGTTACTGACTCTTTTTCGACTGGGGTTATTATCGACGGCTAGCCCGTCGAGAATGACTTTATAATTTTAAGCCCTACCTCGATGGCAACGAATCAAAATTTTTACCTAAATTTTTAGTGCCAAAAAGCTAATGCACTCCCTCTCCTTCGATCCTTCCCTCGACGACAAACTTACAGGTGACAATAGTAGCTGCCGGCGGCCGTGCGTGACTAACGGAGGCGATTCCGTGGTGAAGATTGGGTGAATTAAGGCTTGAGTCTTAACTACCTATCACATTTGGCCGACTGTGCGTGGCTAACAGATTTGATGAAGGTTTCCCTTTAACCATTGTGTACATCTATATGAAAATTTTGTCCACCAACGTCCATTGAACACCAAACAGAGATAGACCCTGACCATGCTCTGTTGGGGAAGGAAAATTTCGATTCTCGTTTCACCCGTTTAAATTTGCCGGACTCGTTCTTTAACTCACTCGTTCAGATCTGCTGTGCTTTTTGGTATGATTTTATCTTAATTCCATTCATTCTAGTGAAAGATTAATTTTTTTTTATGTTAGATATGTGGTTTGGTTGAAAATTGATAATTCAAATGTTGATTGGTTGTTTTGATAAGTTTTTAGAGTAATTTGGTAATGTGGTTAACACCTAATCATTGGAAGGGTTTTTTATGATATCTGAAATCAGTTTTAAATTATTGTATATCTGAAATCAATATCTTAAATTAATTTCAATGGCTTGTTTGTATTTTTAGAGGATTTTTTGTTTTATAATTGATTAAGTGATTAGATATGCAATAACAATCAGATCTTGCGTTTATTGAGCTAATATGATTTGTTTAGTTTTTTTTCTTTTCTTGTGTTTTCGTTGATAGTTTATTTTAAGCCAATTCCTTCTAATTTATCAAATAGATGTTTATTTGGTTAGCTCTTTCTTTATATTTTCTATTTTTAAGGGTTATTCACCATTCAAGATCAATGCTTGCTACCGGAGATGACACTGGGGTGGATATATTTAGACATCTCAAATCAGTTTAGAATGTAGTTACTATTACCTTTGATTTTGTGCGTGTTGGGGGTGTTGAACTTTAGAGGAATCTATTAGATAACTTTATAATCTTAATGTGTACCTCCAGTTTGATACATTGTGCAACAAGTATAGACTAAAGATCTGTTTAGTGTTGAGACTTCTTTTTTAAGGGAATATGACTCCTCACTAGTTCTAAAAGTAATATTTTACGTGAGTATATATCAAATTACTAGATAATCTAGTCATATGGATAATATTGGTATGTTTTTCGTTGTTGTATGTTGATAAGTTTTCTTCTATTAAAAGTATGATGATAAGTTACTTTTTTGTTGTTAAATGAAAGGATTTGAACAATTTCGTCGAAGAAAACAAGAAAGATTTTTGCTAGTAGTTCTTTTTGTTCTAGGAAAAGAATATAATTTCACATACACATACATTTTCATATAGTTTAGGAAGCTTAGAAACCCGTTTGAGATTTACTTAGTATGAGTGAATCTCAAATAGTCCCCGTTTTGGGACGGTTCTTGTATGTTTAAATCTCACTTAGGTCGGTGTTAACGACTTGAGCACATCTTTATATTTTTTGAATTTTCGGTTACTATATATCTCTTGACGTTCTTCGGGTGCATATTTAGACTACGATGTGTTAGTCTATTTCGTGTACTTGAAGACCATGGGGAGGTGCTGCCAAAATTTCTGAAAAATTTAAAGATGTGTTCAACTTATATTAATCTACTAAATAAGGTGTTAGTTTTTTTTGGTTACTATTTATGTTGTATCCTAATAGGTTACTATTTATGTTGCATTCTTTTAATTGTATCAGTATGTTATCCTCTTTGTTATTTTTCACAAATATAGTATTTACCTATGTATACATACATATAATTTAACAGTATATGTTATCTTCTTTTATCTGTATCTGTATGTTATCCTCTATGGTATCCCTCTTTTACTGTATGTTGCATTCTTTTAGTTGTATCAATATAGTATTATCATTATGATTTGACAGTATACATACATATGGCCCGCACACCACACGACGATCGTGGTGGGCGTGCAAGTCATGGGAGCCGTGGCGATTCTACACGTGATGATCAGGCCGGATCGTCAGGTATAATTACATATTTTATTGAGATGCATCTTATTATTTTTTATTTTATATTGTATTATCATTATATTCGTTTATATAAATATTGATGTATTTCACTACATAGGTGATCGACGTGAGGCCTCATGAGGACTAACACGACTTGCTTGCTATGGAATCCCCCAGCGTAGCTTATTATATGTCGTGTTGGGACTCATAGGTAATTTCATAATCCTATATAGTATTACTATAATATAAGTATTTAGTTCTTAATTATATATTCTTTGTAATTTGCAATGTATTAATTTCAATTATAGTATCCTTGACGCCATGCCAAGGAACACGTTGCTTGGGATCGTCCGCAACCGATTCTCAAGCTCGTGGATGAGGTGGGCGGATGTGGATGATCGCACACATCAGTTGATTATTGTTGAGTTTAGGGTTGGATGTCAATCATTCATATGCTAGTTTTATATTAAATTTGAATATACGGTTACCTCTTTGATTTATGTTACCTCTTTGATTTATGTTGTTTACTAAGCTTCTTAATGTGTAATGTGCAGAGATATTATCATTTTGAGGACGGGCAGGAAGCCCATGGCATGACTGTTCTACACAGATACCTAGAGATGAATTGGCACAAGTGGGTCTACGACTGGAAGAAGAAGGCCCAGGGCGAGATGGATGATGGATGATACATATGGATGTCCTACGCCGAATTTATATCTGGCATGTGGTGTGGGACCAGATATGCGGATTTGGGGACAAATGAGGCCTTCAAGAAGATGTCGGCTGACAACGTTTGGTCATGAACAGCAGAGTCATCTCCCACGCCAGACTGGGTCTCAATCATTTAACTGTCTGGGGAGAGACTTGAGTTGAGTTTAAAGCATGCACCCTCCTGCTCGGAGTTTTGGTGGCACGCCCACCAAAAAAAAGGTGACCGTGGTTATATCTCACCTGAGAAAGAACGCATTGCTGTAAGTTATTTAATTCTCTTATTTAGTATGTATTTAAAATTCGGATATTCTTTTGTATTACTTCATTTTATACTTTGCATATCATCTACTAAGGTGTTTTTTTTTTCAGCGATGGTTTGAGGATCTTACAAAGGTCCCTAATAGCGAGAGAGGTGACACTCCGATGAAGCGAGTCCACTGGCGTGCAGACGAGAGATAGAGGACCTGTTTCAGCAGCTCTGAGGGGACCAAAGAAGGGTAGGGTTGTGGGCATTCCCCATGTCCTAGCTTACACCCTAGTCCCTGCTGCGAGATCTCAGCGACGCCCACCCACTGGAGGTAGTGGTGCGAGTGAATCAGGCACCGGCCCTTCATTATCCGATGACTTCTTCACGCGGATCATAGAGGGGTGCATGGCGAGCAGTGTTGTGCAGTCAGGCGCACCATCACGTGAGCGGATCTATCAGCTGGCTTAGGAGGTTGTCAACGGCTCTATCGATCCTACAACTGTCGTTGACGACCTCATGGGTGTACTACGGGAGGAGGCCATCTGCGTGTGTGCAGTTGTCTTGGCCAACATCTTCCCACCACATATTCTACAGGTAAAAACAATTAAATTTTGTATTTCCTTATTTAATTTATATAATTTGTAATTGTATAAAAGCCGAAAAAGAGACCAAAACCTATATCGGTCGTCCAAACGACACGCAAACACACACGTAGCACCGCATAAGCATTAGACACTTGTTGCAAGTTAGGGGACTCGCTTTCGATATACGAATGTCGAGTTATTAGCATATTTGCCTGATGAACCAACAGTTAGGCAAAAATCCAAAAAAGAGACCAAAACCCATCTAGGTCGTCCGAACGCCACCCAAACACACACGTAACACCATGTAGGTATTAGATATGCATTACAACTTACAGGACTCGATTCCAACATACAAAGATCGAGTTATCACCCAAATTACAAAACTCGCCAACACTTAGGCAAAAAGCTGGAAAAGAGACCAAAACCCGCATCGGTCGTCCGATCGACACGCAAACACACACGTAGCACCGTATAGGCATTAGGCACATGTTTCAACTTATAGGACTCGATTCTGATATACGGACGTCGAGTTATCAGCTCGTTTGCCCGATGAACCAACAGTTAGGTAAAAAACTGAAAAAGAGACCAAAACCCGCCTCAATCGTCTGAATGACACGCAAACACACACGTAGCACCGCATAGGCATTAGGCACATGTTGCAGTTTACGGGACTTCGATTCTGATATACAGATACCGACTTATCAGCTCGTTTTCCCGATGAACCAATAGTTAGGCAAAAAGCCAAAAAAGAGACCAAAACCCGCATCGATCGTCCGAATGACACACAAACACACACGTAGCACCGCATAGGCATTAGGCACGTGTTGCAACTTACGGGACTCAATTCTGATATACGGATGCTGAGTTATCAGCCCGTTTGCCCGATGAACCAACAGTTAGGCAAAAAGCCAAAAAAGAGACCAAAACCCATCTCGGTCGTTCGAACGCCACTGAATTTATCTACGTGGTGTTGTTTTAATAATATGTGATAAACCTATAGTTTTAAGAAATACTTTTAGAATCATGATGAGATCATGCTAATGAGATCTAAATTCTTAGATAACTTAAAAACTAAAATGTTCCCAATCAATGGATTACTAAAAAGGGGATTACTGAATCAGGATAGATTGGTACATACGTTGCTTGCTCATTGGATGAGGATGGTTGATCTCATGATCATTTGTGTGGAGACACTAAAGCAAGTATGTGACACCCTCAAATCTGGGTTACCTGACCCCCGAGTTTGGTGCTCATGATCCATAATATAATTAACATCTAACTACCCATTCATTGATGAATAGAATATTACACCACATTAACTGATATAGTTAATACATTCGTCTCAAGTTATCTAACCTTCATATTACAAACATACCCTTTAGATATACAAAAAGGGTTACAAACATAACATAATAATAATGTTATTCATAAATAATTTATCACTATGCCTTTGCCTTTGTCCTTCACAGCACCTCCTACCACTTCGTCCCTAGCTGAAAAGTTTTATTAAGCAAGGGCGAGCAACAAATTTCCCCCTCAAGTTAAGACATACAATGAATGTATAAGAATCAAGAATAATAGACTATATATTTTGATAGAATAACACCAAAGTTCGGGGAACTTTGAAATAGCTGAACAATTTATTTTTCTCTAACCAATCTTCTCGCAACCTATGCAACATAATAGTTTAATAATGAAAGGGTACAACACTTTCAAAGTTTCTACGATATTCGATTGAATAATAAGTTAGAAGTATCCTCCAAAGTTTAAGTTGAATGATCTCAAATGATCTTGAAATTATCTTCTCGAGTAACTACCAAAGATTTACTTTGATATACCTAAATGACATGATGGAAATATTTTTCCAAAGTTATGTTGAGTGATCACAAAATATCTTGAACTTCTCTTCTCGAGTAACTATCAAAGATATACTTTGATATACCAGGTGTATCAGATAACCATAAAGATTAAGTCATACCCCTCTGAAAGTACTTAGAGCGGCCAACTCCTTGTACCATATATTATGCATAATACTTACACGCGCGCAAAGGCCGAATATATGACCAAAAATGTTCCCTTTATATAAAAGGTTTTTCTTCTCAGTCTTCGAATCAGAATTTGATTTAACAACGAAATATAATGATTTCAAAATCTAATCACTTCTCTTCTCGAACTTATCAAATTTATTTTTCTTGATCTAGCCGAAACAATTGGCATCGATCTATCAATAATAATTGAATTCTCTTATCTTATCTTCTCTTCACGAACCTATCAAGTTCTAACAAATGTTCGTCTAGCCAAAACAATTGGCTAAGACATTTCTCAACACAATCAGACAATAGACAGGAATTATCTGTACTATCAATAATAGCTTCTACGGATATAAGTATCCAACAACAATTATTCTCCAAGTATATTATCAGAATCTCTAATTCAATTTGAATTAATAAACATGCACTAACTGCGAATAATCAACAATAAGTTCTCAGACGTGGTCTAATTAACAATAATTAACCACCATAATATTTGAAAAGATATAACTCAAGTTGGAGTTAGGAAACTTGCCTTCTTCGTTGATTACTGCTACACAATATACTTATTTGTGTTTGGAAAGACCTATACTCACAATATCGATCTTACAATTAGCACAATAATTCACAACACACAGTACTATAATTTACAGTCAATACTTCTGTAACGCCCCAGAAAATTGAACATTTTGTAAATACTTTTAATAATGAATAAAATAATATTATTTATTATTATTATGTATTCGTAAGATGAATGTCGTTCTATAACCTAGAAACTTCAGAATGTCGTAGTATTTTAACTACGTGAATGAATTAAAGTGTTTGAATTTCTAAGACGAAAATAAAAGCTTTTCGAGAAATTTTTCGAAAAACACTATTCATCGATTTCTCCTCGGGAATTATTTTTGAACTTCTGAGAAATACGTAACTTTATAATATCAATGTGAGATGGATTATGTAATAATAATCTAAGTATGGAAAATGTAATATTTCACATGCGGACTTAATTTAGAAACGTTAGGTTTATTAAGCGTTAAGGAAAGAAAGTTGTAATCATATGATGCGTATGCATTATACGAGGTAATGAACGTAAGTATAATACGACGTATTATACTATTAAGAATGGAGAATGAAATAACGTGTATTACGAATAAATATATGAGCTAGCATACGAGGATTATACGTGGTGTATATATGTTAAGTTGTTAATTAAATGGAATGGACTTGTAGGATTATTAGCATAATGGTAGAAGTCCAATGGGAAGTGATATGCAAGCCCTAGTGTTTGTTAATTAAGAGTCCATCTAATGTAATGCAAGCCCAATAAGAATTTACTAAGTAATGAAGCATAAGCCCAATGTAATGATCCAATTGATTAGGATCCATGGGTAGACTTGGTGGGCAAGAACTTTATGTGGTGATCAAGCTATGGATAAGTGTTATGATAAGCAAGTTTACTTAGGGCCAAAGCAATGAATAGTAAGGAGGTTAGATTAAGGAGGTGGAAAGCCTAAATGACCATTCTACCCTAACTTTGAGAGCTTTATAAATAGCAAGCTCACAATTCATTTGTTGCTTGATAAAATTTCATCCAACTCCTAACAAGATTAAGCAACTTATTTGGTAGAGAGAATAAGCCACATAAGCATTAAATAAGTCATTTCAACCTTTGCTAGATTTTCCAAAGAGAAGTGAAGTAATAGTCTTCAAGGGTAAGACTCATGCCTATTATCTTTATCTCTTCTATGATAGGAGTGATAGAGAAAGGGGATTGTTTGTTAAGAACATTTAATAAGTCATTGAGGAATGAACTTAAGCCGAATAAGTTGAATAAGCAACTTGAACTCTAATAAGTTGATATAATCATGAAGAACTTGTCATATGTTTGTCATATGATGTTAGTGTGTTCAATATATTATGAGAACATTGATTGATGGACTTAAGTCCATAGTAAGTCATAGGCATGAAAAATTGTAGTTAATAAGTTAAACAAGTCATTGACTTATGAGAATAAGTCAAAACCTACTTTTTCGATAAGTTGGTGTAATAAGTAACTTGAAAAGTTCATGTGTTGCTTAAAATACATTTAGAACGTTTAGTAATGAAGTTTTGCCAGAATTCATACGATTGGACAATAATCGTCGAATTCGTGAAATTCTCAGAATGGAAGTCGTATTTTGTGTTTGAAGTCAGAAACGTTGGTTTTTGATGGAGACAAGTCATATTTGGAATTATAGAGTTGCGAACTCGAAAATGACCGAATTTTGACTTAAAATGAAGAAACGAGCGTTGAACGTTCACGAACGTTTATCATTTTCGTTAAAATGAACTAATAGGTGAAATTTTAGCAAACGAAGTCAAATAGATAAAATTCTTGCATGAACGTATAGGGTATGTAATTTGTGAACCGTAGGCTTTTGAATGAGCCAATTCGGACTTATAACGAAGAAGTTATGCGTCCGCGAGTTTCGTAAAATTTTCAAATGTTGCAAACTGTCTGAGGCACATAGTTGGCGCCGCGGCGCCAACCCAAGGCCAATTGAGTGTCTGAGCACACTGCTAACTCTCACCATAGCATGACCCATAGAGTAAGGACTCGCATCGCAGCGCTGAGTCCGGGACTTGCCTACTGTTAAGCGCGGCTTGAAGAGTAATGGGTGGCGCCGCAGCGCCAACCCTTGGATGTTGACAGTAATGAATGCTTTCTGATATAAAGTGAAGAGAACTTATTAGTAATGAACTAAGGTATAAGCATATCATTGTTAAGGCACTATTAGACACCTAATTGTATAATGATTAAGAGTTATTAATCAATTGAAAGTGAACGTAATGTGAATGACGTAATGAAAAGCCGGAAACCATAATAACAGATCTAAGTCAGGATTTATATTGGGATGAAGGGTAAGATATAATAATATACCTACTTGATTATGTAAGACCTAATGTGGTACGTTATATGATCATGTATTGTAGAAACTTAGAGACCTAAAGTGAACGTGTGATAATCATTAAGAAGACGTTGAAGGCAAGTATTCTAACCCTTGTTCCAGTTTAGTCTGGACAAGCTTTGTAATTCATGTATCCTTTCGCATGAAGTTTTGTATGAGGAAGTCAAAGCCAATTCTTTCGGCTAGACTTTAATTATGTTTCTATTAAAGCATGTACAATGTTTACCAAGTTATATTGGTATAATTTTCAGTTGAAGACTGGGTATGCTAAAATGTTTTCGTCGTTTAACGACCGGCACGTGAGGTTGCCACAAATTAAACGTATACACGTTTAATGAATGTAGTGTGGATTAACATAGGGTACTATGGGCTGATCACCCAGAAGTGCTCGTAAGCTATGCCGGACTTACGGACTTAGTGTCGGGTTGTTCTTTTCAAAAGCAATAATGAACTGCTCATAGTCTTGGGCCTTAGTTGATATTCTACTGAATATTGTTGTTGAAAAACGTTTGAATGAAAAGAAGTGTTATTTTGAATTATCGATAGTACTTCGTAACTATTGTTCAGTTATTGAAGCTGTACGAGTTCTGTGTTTCAAGACTGTTGTTTATTAGAATTGTAGTACTTGCTGAGCTAGTCATGCTCACTCTTGCTTGAACCATATGAACATAGCTAAGATCGAACGGACCGAAGGCTCCGACAAGGATAAGGGCAAGGTGAAGACGAATCCATAGAATACTTTTGTAATAGTATAGGATGAACGTTTGTAATATATTAAATATTATGACAAGAACAAATGAATGGGTTACAAAGAACCTGGGAAATGTAATATTATTTTGAATATATAGAAGATATATTAGTTCTTTTGAGACTTTTAAATTGAATGAATGTATGAATGGTAGTACCGTGTAGCACCATCTGTCGGGTTTGAAGATACCCGAATTTGGGGGCGTCACAGGTTTGATATCAAAGCATTAGGTTATAAAACTTAAGGAGGGATTAAAAACCTTAAGTCATAACCTTAAGAGAATTTAAAGAAGTAAAAGAAGAAGATAACCTTATAAAAATGCATTATGATTATATTATGTGTTTTTTTTATTCTACTGATGTGTACTAATCAACTTAATTGTTTTTGTGTAGATGTCAGGAGTAAACGGAATTTATGTAGATGGTCAAGCCATTAGTGAAGAATCGGTGAACCAAATAGAGGTTTTACCGAACCCCACAGCAGCAAATCCGGAGGTGGTAGTTATTGAGTTTGGAGACTAAGATGATGCTGACTACATGTCAGTATTAGATGGGATGATAGAGGAAGAAGTGGAGATAGTGTCTTTTAACCTGGTAGCTATAGCAGCGGAGATGGCTCCGGGGGAGTTAATGATGTCATTATTTATGTCAGTATTGGATAGAAATATTCATTACTGTCAGGAGGTCAAGGAGCTGAAGGCAGAGCTCCAAACTGTTATAGAGGACAAGACTGATGTCGAGTCCATGTGGGAGCAGGTACATGATGAGAGGATTTTGGCTAAGGACAAAGTCCACGAATTGAAGCATGAGGTCTTTGAGCTCAGGGAGGAGCTAAAGACCAAACGACAGAAGATAGGGAGAATGTCCTATAACCATAGGAGTTCTCACACAGATTTCCAGCAGCAGGTAGCTAGTTATCCTTTAGAGGTGGGGCAGACGCGGCGTACTATCAGTCGTGATATTATTGCCGGTCTTGACAAGGCAGATTTTGATAATGCCTTAAGGCAGATGTAATCTAGTAGTAGCTAGAGTAGTTTAAATATGTAAATATTTTTGTATCTAGTAGTGATGTAAAACCCTCTTTTGTATAGAAAAGGGTAGTCTTTTGTAAATCCCAATTTTTGGAAAGCAATAGCGGGATAGTAATGTAATCAGCTTAGGCTGTGTAATGAAACTATGTAGTATTCTACTACAATGAATGAATGAATATAAGCCTTTTTATGAAACAATCGAGCAATGGATGTTAAAGTTATTATTTAATTTGGAATGATAACTAACTAATAAAGAAAGAAATAATAACACGATGTGTTGTTTGTTGTATCAGTAAAATGCCGCCAAGAAGAGTGCAACGAAATCAAGGTGCTACTGCGAATCAGCCAGAGGGAGGTCCGGTTAACCCGATGCAGGAATTTGTTAATTTAATAACAACCGCATTTAATAGAACTGGGCTAATATCCCCGTAAATTCGGGAGTAGCACGAGCTACGACCTTTAAGGATTTCAAGAGTGTGGGTCCGCTGGAGTTTAAAGGAACTACGGACCCTATTGAAGCCCAAACGTGGGTAAAGGAAATTGAGAAGGCATTTGTGATATCAAATGTCGACGAGGCCCAGAAGGTTGCCTTTGCAACCTATATGATGTAGGGAGAGGCCTACTTTTGGTGGGAGGCCAATCAGGCTAGAGCGGATATAGGGAATGTGACGTGGGTGAGGTTCAACGAGATATTCTTCGAGAACTACTTTCCCACAAGCATGCAGGGGAGAATGGAGATGAGGTTCCTCGATTTGAAACAAGGGGACGTGACAGCGCCCCAATACACCGCCAAGTTTAATGAGCTGACAAGGTTCGCTCCACACCAAGTGGACAGCAAGGTAAGGAAGGCGCGACGGTTTGAGTAGGGCTTGAAACCATGGCTCTATAACCGTGTGTCTGTGTTCCAGAGCACTACTTTTGGAATCCTTTTAGAGAAGGCGATAATCGCCGAGGGTGGTAGCGAGGCGTTGAGCCAGTACCACAAAGAAAAGAAGAATAAGGGGAAGATTGACGGGGGGGGTCAAAATAGAAGGAGCTAGTGGCAGTGGTGAGAATAGGAAGGTATTTAGCTCTGGGAATACCGGAGTGAAGCAAGGAGAACCAAAGAGAAAGATGGAGACCGGCGGGAAGACTCATTTAGGAGTCTGTCTCAAGGGGAAGGCCGTGTGCTATAATTGCGGACAGGAGGAGCACATTGCAGCTAACTGTCCTAGTCCAAAGAAGAATCATGGGTGCTATATGTGTGGGTCAACTGACCTCATGGCAAAGAACTGCCCGAAGAAGGGAACGGACGGGAACCGGGGCACTAATAGCGGTAAGTTAGCTATTGGGGGTCCAACGCAGCCGGGTAGGCCGATGGGCCGTACCTTTAATATGACAATCTAAGATACAGTTGCATTAGGGCACGTCGTTGCAGGTATTATTCCGATCAATGACATAAATGCTTACGTGCTGTTTGATTCGGGTGCTACTTGTTCATTCATATCTTGTGATTTTGCTAAATGATTAGAATTACTTCCCGAAAAGTTGCCTATACCTTTAAATATTAAGGTAGCAAATGAAGAGATAATTCCTGTTGAAGATATTCATAGGAGTTGTTGCGTAGACATACGGGGTTGTAAATTATCTGTAGATTTGATACCGATAAAGTTAGGAGAATTCGACGTAATTCTTGGGATGGATTGGTTAGTAAACCATGGGGCAATTATAGATTGTCAAAAGAAATGTGTGAACATTAAAACGTTACGATAACCTCAGGTAGTATTTTATGGGAATAGATCACTGGGATGTTCGTGTTGTCTAATGATGACACAGATGAGAAAATTATTGAGGAAGGGGTGTGTAGGTTATCTGTGTCATGTTGTTGATACCCAGAGAGTGGTAGCAACAATGGAACAAATACTTATAGTGAGTGAATTTGCGGATGTATTTTTGAGTGAACTGACGGGTATTCCGCCGGATAGGGAGACCGAGTTCATCATTGACATTGTACCAGGAGCGGCACCAGTTTCCAGGGCACCGTATAGTATAGCGCCAGTGGAGATGAAGGAACTGATGGTGCAGTTACAAGAACTGTTGGACAGGAAGTACATTCAATTGAGTGTTTCGCCATGGGGAGCACCGATAATGTTTTTTAAGAAGAAGGACGGATTGTTAAGACTTAGTATCGACCACCGAGAGTTGAACAAGTTAACCTTAAAGAATAAATACCCATTTCCCAGGATCGATGATCTCTTTGATCAGTTGAAAGGGGCTAAGTATTTTTCTAAAATAGATTTACGAACGGGGTATCATCAGTTGAAGGTTAGGAAGGAGGATGTACCAAAGACAATATTTAGGACTCATTATGGTCATTACGAGTTTTTAGTGATGTCATTTGGGTTGACTAATTCACCAGCTGCATTTATAGATATGATGAACAGAGTGTTCAAACAATATTTGGACAAGTTCATCGTGGTGTTTATCGATGATATTCTAGTCTACTCTAAGACACCAGAAGATCATGTTGAACACCTAAGATTAGTGTTGGAGACACTAAGGAAGGAGAAGTTGTATGTGAAGTTCACTAAGTGTGAATTTTGGTTAGAGAATGTACAATTTTTAGGTGATATCATTGATCAAGAGGGGATTTCAGTAGATCCAGCGAAGGTGGAAGCCGTGATGAATTGGGAAGAATCGAAAATGCCGATTGAGGTGCGAAGTTTCCTAGGGTTAGCAGGTTACTATCGGAGATTCATCCAGGATTTTTCGAAGATAGCTACTCGGTTGACTAATGTTGCCTCTTTTATAGTTCTAATAAAAGAGCTCTAACTCATGCAAGCATACATGTGTCAACAAGTAATACAGAGTAAGTAGAGTATCGATCCCATAGAGAAAGTTGTTAAACTTAAACTATCATGCATCAATTAACTCACCGTATTTATATGCTTAGGCTAATGACTACAACTGTTGAATTAAACTAATTATGAATACAAACTAAAAATAAGAATATAAATGGAATAAATATAATCTGAAAATATTGGGACCCTAACTTCATTTAATATTTCATCTAATCGCCACTATCATGCAAGAAGTGTTCACATATCACAGGAAAATAGCCAACATCACGAATAGAGTTATAACCATTTTTCAATGCACTATAACCTACTTACAAACTAAAAATAAGAATACGAATGGTGATCAGCGTTCATACATGTAAAACAATCATGATAAATATCCCATACGATATGCAAAACAACCCTAGCATTTAAGCGTGCAACCAAACTACATATTAAAATCTGTTAGAATCCCATAATGGAGTTTAGTTCAAAGCTGAACTAGAAGCCATTATGGGATCAACGCTAAACATGATCAATAAGCAAATGACTGAAATAAGAAAGATAGAACGATCAAACCCAATCGCTAAATAAAAATCAATGACAAACACTTAAATCCTCATAAAAATCATATAGATAATAATGAAAATCCACAATGACAGAGAATCCCAAGAAGAATAAGAGAAGTAGACGTTTTGGCTTCGTTCTCCGTTGCAATCTCTCTCAAGGTGTAAACCCTAGTTACAATATGAAAAATACGTCAAAAGTCTTGATCCTCCCTCTAACACACGTCAGAATCATTTTTAAAAACCAAGTACACATCATTTAATTAAAATTAGAATAAAACAAAATCACAGCATTAGCATCGCGCGTGGCCGCGCGCCTCTCCAGTATATCTCTCATGCGGGCGCGAGACTTGCAGAATGTCTTGCCCTGTCCAGCCGAGTCCTCGCGTGGGTGCACGTTTCCTACGCTTGACATGCTCGCTACCGCATAACTTGCGATGAGTCATCGATTAATCGGGTACATACTTTCATGCGGAACGTGTTTCCATGCTTTCATCTTCTTGCATGCATGCACGACTTCTGATCTGCAAATTTTGGTTCTGGTTCTGTCATGTTGCTGCTGCTGCTACTTGTTCATTCATGCTTAATCTTCTTCCATGCTTGATCTCCCTGCTCTATTGCACCTTCATGCCATGCATTCCCCCGCACGTGCCTTGCTTTCACGCGTCCATTCACCTCATGTCCTCTAATACCACCAAAATTAAGCCGATTCCTGCACTTATTCACCAAAAGGAGTTTTAAGTAAATGCAATGCAAAATAACATGAAATGCAACTAAAACACAATAAAATGTACTTGAGATGGGCACAATTCGCATGAATTGGTATTCAATAAGTAGGTAAAAATACCACTTATCAAATACCCCAAACTTGAATTGTTGCTTGCCTTCAAGCAATGCATACTAATGAACAATGGAAATGCAACTACAAAACTATGCAACTACTCTTCAATGCAAACTAGTCTCACATAATCCCAGCCTTAACAGAATTTTAGCCCAAATTGCCTCAGTGAATTATCGAGATCCAAGTATACAGTTTCAAACCAAACTATAGGCATAATGTTATACACTCGAATAATTCATATATGCTATAGAGATGTTGTGTGTGTGTGCGATGTTCACCAAAACTTGCTCTAAGTACAGAATACATATGCTACATTGCTCCAAGCAGAAAATTATAGTCTAAATCATGACTCATGTATACTCATGCCACACGGACTTTTTAAACATATTAACACAAACTAAGGTTCAACAATGGGCTTATTGCTTTATTGCTACTCACGAGGGCGATTTTAGCACTTTCTCGCGGTGTTTATTGCTATTTTTATTTTCTTTTTCTTTTTTCATTATACGATGGTATGCGAAATGTCTCAATACATTAGGCACACTGCTACCCCTTAGCGAGCTTTCAACCAACGACTCCCAGACCATGAAAGACCTTAGGGCACTAGGTGTAGAGACAATCCCCTCGGGCGTACTTACTCAAGTAGCCAGGGACCCGAATTAAGACTAGCCACGTTATTGCTCTTCGTTTTTTTTTTTTAATTTTTTTTATACATAGCATACCAATGTTTTCCCAAAATTTGCATGTCAATGTTTCATACAGTCTAAGAGCACTTTCCACATGTTTCTCTTTTTAAAACTACATGTTCTATCAAGCAGTGCAACACATACTTCTTAAACCTACAAGTGATTGTGAACACGTTTATGCAAACCGAAAGCATTTAAACAGCTACATGAATCTCATCGTGTAAAATATTATATCTCAGCTCATGTTATCCAAAATATTCTAAAATCCTTCATAATTCACTATCATCATTAGCTAGGCAAAAATTTCTATTAAGCAAAAATTTGTGTGAGACATGCAACTAAAACATACTAACACAATCAATAATGAATAAAAATTAAAAAATTTCTACAAAAATTTATCTAACACATAAACATGCAAAATTAACTAAACATGCAACAATTAAATAAAACTAAACTACTATGCTATGACCCCCAATACCCCCAAACTTAAAATATTCAATGTCCCCAGTGAATGAAGGTAAAGGCTACAGAAAACTCCCCTAATGACTGGCTTGACCACCCTCCTCGGGTGGTGAATCTGGTGGTGGATATGGCACTGCGGTTCCAAACTGAGGCAACTCTAGCATTGTTCCTTGCTGCAAGAAGGCTTTGGCCAAGGCCCTTGTGAGTCCCATTGCAAATGTTCCAAGATTGTTATACATGGCGTCGACTTTGTGCTCCAACCTTCGGATCTGTCGATCGCTAGGAATAGTATGTGCTCGGGTTGATGGGCCTGCCTCATCTGTCTGAGGGGGCTACTGGGATAGCTCAGGAAATGTAGGCCGGAGAATAAAACCTAATCCGCGTGGATGCGGTTCACCCCCCGTCCAATCCTTTAACTTGGCAATTGTGGCAGGAGTGATGTCGTGGCTTGGATTTTGCAATTTCTCGTCATTCCACGTTACTCCTTGTTGGATACAAAGTATAGCTGCCACAGAGGCATGCGGAATACTCCCATTCATGCTCCCCCGCCAATAACGCAGCATGTTCTGATGAATTAGGTGGCCGACGTCAATATACTTGCCTGTGATAATGCCACATAAAATGATAGCTCTCTCGGTAGGTACTTCATGCTTGTGAGCGAACGAAATTAATTTGGTGCATATGAACAGATTCCACGCTTGGGCATAACGATTCAAGGTGGACGCTGGAAAAGATTTTGGCTAGGTCATCCCTGGTTTATAATTCCATTTGGTTCCCGGGATGCACAAATCCGAAATCACTATGTCCAAGTCCGTCATCAAATGTGCACCTGTAACCCAATTTGTAGACCCAGTAGGTGGTGTATCAGTTATCCCAAACACTGCTCTGATGGTTGGGGGGCGAAAATCCACTTGTACTTGTCAAACTAACGTTATCCCTACTCGTATCTCCTCCTTCACATTTGCGTAAAACTCCCGAACAACCCCCATGGGAATAGGCGTAGGAGTTGCGGCTAGGCTAACCCAACCTCTTTCGCGTAGCATATTCCATAGTTGGTCGTCTTTCTTGTCAGGATTAAACCCCCGTTCTTTCATAAACGATTTAGTTTCGAGGTGAATATATTCTTGCTGGGCTTCCCAACTGAGAAATTTTCTACGTTCCATGACATTCTCGTCGCGAGCACTAGATGATGAGTTTGATGATAAAGAGATGGAGATTGAACGTATTCTTTTTGGACCCATAACAGATGATAGATAGAGAGTGTAGATGCTCTGCTACAGATGAGAGTACCCTCAAACTTGCTTGTGCACAACCCATGCAAAATAAACCCTAGATTGAGGCCAATGGAGAAAGTTGTGGTATGAGCTTTGATGATAGCTGAGGAGTCTTATGATTATGGGATAATAGAAGAATACGCTTATATTATGGCACGTGAGAGACCAAGTAGACCACCACTCGGATTCTTAAACTTAAAAATTTTTAACCCCACAATCAGCCGTGGCGTGTGAATTTTCTTATGTCTTTGTCATGCCGCATGAAAGCGACTTTCCTAGAATTATGAAGCTATCGACTTCCGGTCTTTGGCCTATCTATGCAACAAGACTATGTAACTTCATGAACTGCACACTTTGTACGCCCAATTTATATATCAGTGATGAATGCAATTGAAAATAACTACATGAACATGAATGCACCACACATTATTTATCAGGCATGGAATAGAATTGATTTAACTACTACTCTACTAAAGGAATGAAAAGAAAATAGGGGTAAAAATAATGGGTTGCCTCCCATCAAGCACTAAGTTATAGTCAATTAGCTTGACTGTCTCTTAATCGCATGTCGACGAGAGAATTGAGGTGACGTTCTGTCTGTCCACCTCGCCACCAAAGTAATGCTTCAATCGCTGGGTATTTACCTTAAAAGGCTTGTCTGGAAACTGATCATATACTTCATTTGTACCATGCGAAAAGATAGTCTTCACTATAAATGGTCCTGACCATCTCGATTTTAGCTTTCCGGGAAAAAGTTTAAGTCTGGAATTATAAAGCAAAACCCTTTGTCCCGGTTCAAATTTCCTTTCTATGATCTTTTGGTCATGCCATTTCTTCACTTTCTCCTTGTACAACTTCGAATTCTCATATACCTGTAATCTAAATTCATCTAACTCATTGAGCTGGAGTAGACGTTTCTCCCCTGCAGATGTCAAATCAAAATTGAGCTTCCGTATTGTCCAATATGCCTTATGCTCTAGCTCCATAGGGATGTGACAGGCTTTTCCATACACGAGTTGAAAAGGCGACAAGCCTAACGGAGTTTTGTATGCTGTTCGATAAGCCCATACTGCATCATCTAACTTTAAAGACCAGTCTTTCCGTATGGGATTCACAACTTTTTCCAGGATTCTATTTACTTCAAGATTCAACACTTCAGCTTGACCATTTGTTTGCGGGTGATAAGCTGCAGCGATGCGATGGTTCACCCCATATTTAGCCAGCAAGGATGTAAACTGCCTGTTGCAGAAATGACTGCCTTCATCACTAATGATAACCCTTGGGGTCCCAAACCTCGTGAAAATGCTTTTGTGTAGAAATCTGAGTACGACCTTGGCATCATTAGTCGGAAGAGCTGCAGCTTCAACCCATTTTGAGACATAGTCCACTGCGAGCAAGATGTAGAGATTTTCGCAGGAAGAAACGAAGGGTCCCATGAAATCAATCCCCCATACATCGAAAATTTCTACTTCAAGGATTGTATTCAAAGGCATTTCATTTCTTTTGGAGATGTTACCCACTCGCTGACATCTATCACACCGCTGGACAAAACTGTATGCATCCTTGAAAAGTGTTGGCCAGTAGAATCCCGCTTGTAGTACTCTAGCTGTTGTTCTTTCACCACCATAGTGACCTCCATACACCGTAGAATGACACTCTTGCAAAATCCCCTTGGTCTCGCTATATGGAATACACCTTCTTATCACTTGATTGGAGCACTATTTAATCAAGTAAGGCTCATCCCATATATACCATTTAACATCATGCAAGAATTTTTTCTTTTGATAGCCCACCAAGTCAGAAGGTACCATCTTACTTATCAGGTAGTTCGCGTAGTCAGCGAACCATGGCACTTCTCCTTTCACCATAAATAACTGCTCATCCGGAAAGGATTCGTTGATCATAATGTTGTCGTTTACTTCCCTTTCTAGATTCTCGAGTCGAGATAAGTGGTCTGCCACTTGGTTTTCAGTCCCCTTTCTGTCCTTGATTTCCAAGTAAAATTTATGTAATAATAAAATCCATCTGATCAAATGAGGTTTTGCATCCTTCTTTGCCACTAAATGTTGAATTACCGCGTGATTTGTATACACTATCACCTTTGTGCCAATCAGATATGCTCAAAACTTTTCAAAGGCATATACCACTGCCAATAACTCTTTTTCTGTGGTGGTATAGTTCAATTGTGCATCCGTGAGGGTCTTACTAGCATAATGGATCACATGAAATATCTCGTCCTTCCGCTGCCCCAAAAAAGCCCCTATGACATAATCACTGGCTTCATACATCAACTCAAATGGCAGAGTCCAATCTGGTGCAGTAATCATTGGTGTTGAAGTTAGCTTTCTCTTTAAGTGCTCAAATTCTGACATGCAGGCGTCATCAAAACTAAATTGTGCATCCTTCTCCAATAGGGAAGTGGTTTAGTGATTTTGGAGAAGTCCTTGATAAATCTGTGATAAAACCCTGCATGTCCAAAAAAACTGCGAAGACATTTTACTGAAGTAGGTGGTGGCAAGTTCTCAATAGTCTCCAGCTTAGCCCTATCCACCTCAAGTCCCTTTTTCGAAACCTTGTGTCCCAATATGATTTCTTCTTGGACCATAAAATGGCATTTTTCTCAGTTCAGCACTAAATTCGTTTCAACGCACCTCTTCAAAACCATAACAATATTCTTAAGGCATAAATCAAATGAGTCCCTGAAGACTGAGAAGTCGTCCATAAATACCTCCACATTCTGTTCCACCATGTCTGAAAATATAGCCATCAAGCATCTCTAAAACGTGGCTGGAGCATTGTACAACCCGGAAGACATCCTTCTGGAAGTAAAAGTGTCATACGGACATGTGAAGGTAGTTTTTTCCTGATCTTCTAGAGCTATCATAATTTGATTGTAGCCCAAATATCCGTTCAAAAGGTAATAGTACTCATGACTTGCTAATCTATCCAACATCTGATCAATGAATGGGAGTGGGAAATGATCTTTCCTCGTAGCTTTGTTGAGCTTGCGGTAATCCATGCAAACTCTCCACCCTGTTACTGTTCGTATTGGAATTAACTCATTATTCTCATTAGTCACGACTGTCATGCCACCCTTTTTTGGAACACATTGTACTGGGCTCACCCATGAGCTGTCTGAGATCGGATAAATTATTTCTGAATCTAACCATTTCAGTACCTCTTTCTTAACCACTTCTTTCATTATCGGATTAAGCCTCCTTTGTTTCTCAACTGTCGGCTTGCTACCATCTTCCATCAGGATCTTGTGCATACAATATGAAGGGTTGATCCCTTTGATATCTGTTATGGTTCATCAAATAGCTAATTTGAACTCTCGAAGCACTCGTAGCAATTTTTCTTCCTGACAAGATGTTAGTGCAGAAGCAATAATCACAGGTAATTTTGAATCTGAGCTTAAAAATGCATACCTGAGATGTTCGGGGAGTGGTTTTAACTCCAACTCTGGAGGTGTCTCAAGAGATGGCTTTAACTTTATTGTGGCTTCCCCAACTTTTGTTAATGGCTCTGCAGGTGGTCTAAATCTCCTGAATTGTGGAGTGGTATCTAGATATTGCATAAATTCATCGAATTCCTCATCTTCTAAATCTGAGTTCTGATCAGTGATATTCCTCAGAGGTTAATAGTCCACTAGACTCTGTATGTCATCATTTAGAACCCGATTCACCCAATCAACTAAGAAACAGTCCTCTTCATCTGTTGGGAATTTAATGGCCTTGAAGACATTGAAAATGACCTCTTTATCATGCACGTGTATAGTGAGTTCCCCTTTTTGCACATCTATCAGAGTCCTTCCTGTGGCTAAAAATGGTCTTCCCAGTATGATCGGTATACTCTTGTCCTCTTCGAAATCTAGGATGATAAAGTCAGCTGGAAAAATGAACTTGTCCACCTTAACCAACACATCTTCAACGATTCCCCGTGGATACGTGATGGATCTGTCAGCGAGTTGTAGTGAAATGTTTGTCGGCCTTGGAGCCGACAATCCCAACTGGTTGAACACTGACAAGGGCATTAAATTTATACTTGCCCCCAGATCACATAAACACTTGCTAAAGTTCATCTTCCCAATTATGCACGGAATTGTGAACCTGCCTGGATCTTTTAGCTTTGGAAGTAGTTTGCGCTGAAGCACTGCACTGCATTCCTCCGTCAAGGCTACCGTTTCAAACTCATCTAATCTTCTCTTCCTTGACAATATACCCTTCATGAACTTTGCGTAGCTTGGCATTTGTTTCAATGCCTCGACGAAAGGGATATTGATCTGTAGCTTTTTGAACACCTCCAGAAACTTGTTAAACTGTTTGTCTTATTTCTGCTTAATTACCCTCTGTGGATATGGTACTTGAGGGTGCATTAGTTGTACTGGACTCTTGACCTTCTCTTCTGAATTTTCATTGTCTTTCTCGTCCTACTGAGCCTCGGAATTTTCCAAATTTTTCTCCTCTTGAGTCCACACCTTTCCTCTTGGCATGCCATGCCTCCTTAATATTATTGGCATTGGGCGCGGTATGCGACTTGCGTAGAACTGTCAAATTTTTCCCCGATCTCAATGTGATCGCTTGACACTGCTCCTTCCCGTCTCTTCTAGGATTTATCTCTGTGTTACTTGGCAATGAACCCTGGGGACTATTGTTAAGCATGCTCGCCATCTACCCCATCTGAGACTCAAGATTCTTGGTAGCCACTGCTTGGCTTTTGATCATGACTTCTGTGTTTTCCATGTATTTCAACATCATCTCCTCCATCTCTGGTTTCTTTTTTGGCTGTGGTGCAGCTAGAGTGTGATGTTGTTGTTGTTGAGAAAATCCCGGTGGAAACGGTGGTTTTGGTGTAAGCTGTGGCTGAAATGAATAAGGCTGAAACTGTTGGTTCGGTTGAAACTGATTTTGCTATTGTCCTTAGTTATTAGACCAACTAAAGTTTGGATGATTTCAGCTATTGGGGTGGTATGTGTTCTAAAATTGACCTTGGTCTTTTCTTAGTTACTCACATACTGTACTGACTCCGAGCTGATAGCACATTGATCCGTGGAGTGTGACCCCGCACAAATCTCACAAACAAAGGCAACTGTTTTCACTTTGCTATCTGCCAAAGTATCAATTTTCTTAGCCATAGCTGCCATCTATGCCGACAACTGAGTAATCGCATCTACCTCCAACACACCTGCAACCTTGGGCTGTGGCATCTGAGCTGTAGGGTTCTGATAGTCATTCCCAGCCATAGTCTCAATAAGCGTATAGACCTCGTTATAACTCTTTGTCCATAATGCTCCTCCTGCGGCTGCATCCACAATTGGTCTCGACTGCCATCCCAAACCATTATAAAAGGAGTTAATCACCATCCAATCTGGCATACCATGATGCGGACATTTTCTGAGCATCTCTTTGCTCGAACTGAGAGATAGCCATCCTCATCTTTTCAGTCTTAGCCATTGGAAAGAACTTAGCTAAGAATTTATGTGCTAAGTCCTCCCATGTGGTTACTGACCTTGATGGCAAAGAATGTAGCCAACTCCTCGCCTTATCTCTTAGTGAAAATGGAAATAGCCGTAGTCTAATGGCGTCCTCCGTCACACCGTTGTATCTGAATGTGTCATAGATCTCGATGAAGCTTAATAAGTTTTCATTTGGATCATCTGTAGCAGCACCCCCAAACTATACTGAGTTCTGCACCATCTGAATAGTGCCCGATTTGATCTCAAAGGTATAAGCTATTATCGTCGGTCTGACTATGCTCAATTGTAGTCCATTTATGTTTGGCATGGAATACTCCCTTAGAGCCCGATGCTCTTCTCTTTGCTCAAGTCTCGGTTCTTCCACCATACTGACTGTAATACTCTCTAACGGTGCTTGCAAATTTTTCCACACACTCGCCTTCCAACCTCTTCCGTTTATGTTATCATGTGCTAGTGTTAGTTCTGAGTTGGATGACCGCGTGTGCATAAAAATCTACAAGTACCTGAAATGAAAAACAAAACAAAAATAGAAATAAGAAACGATCAGACTTGTCTAAGTCATACAATATAGCTTTAAACTGATGATGATTATTTAAATTAACGCCTTTCCCCAGCAACGACGCCAAAAACTTGTTGCCTCTTTTATAGTTCTAATAAAAGAGCTCTAACTCATGCAAGCATACATGTGTCAACAAGTAATACAGAGTAAGTAGAGTATCGATCCCATAGAGAAAGTTGTTAAACTTAAACTATCATGCATCAATTAACTCACTGTATTTATATTCTTAGGCTAATGACTAAAAGTGTTGAATTAAACTAATTGTGAATACAAACTAAAAATAAGAATACAAATGGAATAAATATAATCGGGAAATAATGGAACCCTAACTTCATTTAATATTTCATCTAAACGCCACTATCATGCAAGAAGTGTTCACATATCACAGGAAAATAGCCAAGAGCACGAATAGAGTTATAACCATTTTTCAATGCACTATAACCTACTTACACAGCATCTACATATGTTAGACTCCATGTAATCACCAATGCAACCAAAATCACTATATGTCTATGTGAAATTGCAATTATATTGATTTTAAGCACAAGCCCTTAATCTATCTCATACGGTGAAACAGTATATGTCTATCTAGTTCACAAAATACGCAAGCCATATACAACTGCCCCATATTCGCATGTTATCATGATTACAATCTATACTTGCATGTTCATTGTCAATTCTATACAAATACTGAGATGAATGGTGATCAAGCATTCATACATGTAAAATAATTATGATAAATATCCCATATGATATGCAAAACAACCCTAGCATTTAAGCATGCAACCAAACTACATATTAAAATCCGTTAGAATCCCATAATGGAGTTTAGTTCATAGCTGAACTAGAAGCCATTATGGGATCAACGCTAAACATGATCAATAAGCAAACGATTGAAATAAGAAAGATAGAACGATCAAACTCAATCGCTGAATAAAAATCAATGACAAACGCTTAAATCCTCATAGAAATCATATAGATAATAATGAAAATCCACAATGACAGAGAATCCCAAGAAGAATTGGAGAAGTAGACGTTTTGGCTTCGTTCTCCGTTGTAATCTCTCCCAAGGTGTAAACCCTAGTTACAATATGAAAAATACGTCAAAAGTCTTGATCCTCCCTCTGACACACGTCAGAATCATTTTTAAAAACCAAGTACACATCATTTAATTAAAATTAGAATAAAACAAAATCACAACATCGGCATCGCGTACGGCCGCACCCCTCTCCAGTATATCTCTCGCGCGGGCACGAGACTTGCAGAATGTCTTGCCCTGTCCAGCCGAGTCCTCGTGCGGGCACACATTTCCTACGCTTGACATGCTCGCGGTCGCACAACTTGTAGTAGGTCGTCGTTGTCCGGTTGGTACTTTCATGTGCGGTAGCGCGTTTCCATGCTCATCTTGTCGTCTTGCGGCGCGGCTTACACATCTCTAAAATTCGTTACGTTATGTCATGTGTTTGCTGCTACTTCTTCATTCATGCTTAATCTTCTTCCATGCTTGATCTCCTTGCTCTATTGCACCTTCATGCCATGCATTCCCCCGCATGTGCCTTGCTTTCACGCGTCCATTCGCCTCGTGTCCTCTAATACCACCAAAATTAAGTTGATTCCTGCACTTATTCACCAAAAGGAGTTTTAAGTAAATGCAATGCAAAATAACATGAAATGCAACTAAAACACAATAAAAAGTACTTGAGATGGGCACAATTCGCATGAATTGGTATTCAATAAGTAGGTAAAAATACCACTTATCAACTAACTTGACGAGGAAGATGGTGAAATACGCTTGGACTGACAAATGTGAGGACAGTTTTCAAAAATTGAAGAAGAGATTGAGTGAAGCGCCTGTTTTGTCATTACCCGATGACACAGGAAATTTTGTAGTTTATATCGATGCTTCGCATAGAGGACTCAGTTGCGTGCTCATGCAGCATGGCAAGGTCATTGTGTATGCATCTAGGCAGTTGAAGGATTATGAGAAAGTTTACCCTACTCATGATCTGGAACTAGCCGCAGTAGTTTTTGCTCTAAAGATATGGAGAAAAATGTGAGATATACACGGACCACAAAAGTCTAAAATATATCTTCACACAGAAGGAGTTGAATATGAGGCAGAAGTGATGGCTGGAGTTGATAAAGGATTACGACTGTGAAATCCTGTATCACCATGGAAAAGCCAATGTAGTTGCAGACGCCTTAAGTAGAAAGGGTCGGGAAAAGTTGTCTATGTTAACTGCTCAAACTGAGTTAATAACAGAGATGGCTAGGATGGAGATAGAAGTAAAGTTGCCAAGTGAATCGGGGCAGATACTTTTTACGACAGAGATGCAATCTACTATCGTAGAGAGAGTTAAGGAGGTGAAGCTCAAACCTGACGAGTGTGACCGAGTAAAGGAGCGATTAACCAATGAAAAAGAAACTAAGTACAGTCTTGATAATGAGGGATTATTGAGATTTGAAGGAAGAATTTGGGTTCCAAATGAGATGGAATTAAAGGAGCAAGTTCTACAAGAAGCTCATAGTACGAGGTTTTCGATTCATCCTGGTAGCACTAAGATGTATCAAGATCTTCGAAAGAGTTTCTGGTGGCCGAACATGAAGAGAGATATCACCGAGTATGAGAGTAGGTGCTTGACTTGTCAGAGAGTTAAGGCTGAACATCAACGACCAAGTGGCTTACTACAGTCATTAGAAATTACGAAGTGGAAATGAGAGAATATCATGATGGATTTTGTGGTAGGACTTTCTACTACTTAGAAAGGATATGATGCGATTTGGGTAATAGTGGACCGGTTAACGAAGTCAGCTCACTTTTTACCAATCAAGGTCAAGTATAACTTAGACCAATTAGCTAGACTTTATATTAAGGAAATAATTTCTAGACATGGAGCACCAGTATCGATTGTGTCAGATCGTGACCCACGATTCACATCGAACTTTTGGAGGAGTCTACAGGAGCAGTTGGGAACGCAGTTGAAGCTGAGTACGGCATATCATCCACAGACCGATGGACAGAGCGAGAGAACAATTCAGACGTTAGAAGATATGTTAAGATCTTGCGTCATGGATTTCAAGGGTAGTTGGGATGATCATTTACCATTAGTAGAGTTTGCGTATAACAATATTTATCATGCAAGCATAGGTATGCTGCCTTACAAAGCTTTGTACGGATGGAAATGCAGAACACCATTGTATTGGGATGAAGTGGGAGAACGCCGAATGGTAGGACCTGAATTGGTACAACAAACAGCAGTCATTGTTAAACTAATACGAGTGCGTTTGGTACCAGCTCAAGACAGACAGAAGAAGTTAACGGATTCGCATAGAGAGAATAGAGAATTTGAAGTAGGTTCATACGTATTTCTAAAAGTATCTCCCTAGAAAGGAAAGATACGCTTTGGAAAGAAGGGAAAGTTAATTCCAAGGTTTATAGGACCTTTCGAAGTGTTAAAATGGGTAGGTGAGGTAGCTTACATGGTAGCATTACCTCCAAACCTAGAACGAATACATAACATGTTTCACATATCGGTACTGCGTCCTTATAAGCCGGATTATAAGAACGTAATAGAATATTAGCCTATTCATATCGAGAAGGACTTAACGTATGGAGAGTTGCCAATTCAAATCATCTATAGAAAGGAACAAGTTCTGCGTAATAAAGTTATACCTTCGGTAAAGGTGTTATGGAAGAACCACGATGCAGAAGAAGCAACGTGACAACTTGAAGAAAAGATGAAAAAGAATTACCCTCAATTATTTATGTAATTTTTTTTATATAGCGAGATTTTGGGGACAGAATCCTTATAAGGGGGAGAGAGTGTAACGCCATAGAAAATCGAACATTTTGTAAATACTTTTAATAATGAATAAAATAATATTATTTATTATTATTATGTATTCGTAAGATGAATGTCGTTCTATAACCTAGAAACGTCAGAATGTCGTAGTATTTTAACTACGTGAATGAATTAAATTGTTTGAATTTCTAAGATGAAAATAAAAGCTTTCCGAGAAATTTTTTGGAAAACACTATTCATTAATTTCTGCTCAGGAATTATTTTTCAACTTCCGAGAAATACGTAACTTTATAATATCAATGTGAGATGGATTATGTAATAATAATCTAAGTATGGAAAATATAATATTTCGCATGCGGACTTAATTTAGGAACGTTAGGTTTATTAAGCGTTAAGGAAAGAAAGTTGTACTCGTATGATGCGTATGCATTATACTAGGTAATGAACGTAAGTATAATACGACGTATTATACTATTAAGAATGGAGAATGAAATAAAAACGTATATTATGAATAAATATACGAGCTAGCATACGAGGATTATACGTGGTGTATATATGTTAAGTTGTTAATTAAATGGAATGGACTTGTAGGATTATTAGCATAATGGTAGAAGTCCAATGGGAAGTGATATGCAAGCCCTAGTGTTTGTTAATTAAGAGTCCATCTAATGTAATGTAAGCCCAATAAGAATTTACTAAGTAATGAAGCATAAGCCCAATGTAATGATCCAATTGATTAGGATCTATGGTACAACCCATGGGTAAACTTGGTGGGCAAGAACTTTATGTGGTGATCAAGCTTTGGATAAGTGTTGTGATAAGCAAGTTTACTTAGGGCCAAAGCAATGAATAGTAAGGAGGTTAGATTAAGGAGGTGGAATGCCTAAATGACCATTCTACCCTAACTTAGAGAGCTCTATAAATAGCAAGTTCACAATTCATTTGTTGCTTGATAAAATTTCATCCAACTAAGCACTTATAAGTCATTTCAACCTTTGCTAGATTTTCGAAAGAGAAGTTAAGTAATAGTCTTCAAGGGTAAGACTCATGCCTATTATCTTTATCCCTTCGATGATAGGATTGATAGAGAAAGGGGATTATTTGTTAAGAACATGTAATAAGTCATTGAGGAATGAACTTAAGCCGAATAAGTTGAATAAGCAAATTAAACTCTAATACGTTGATAGAATCATAAAGAACTCATCATATATTTGTCATATGATGTTAGTGTATTCAATATATTATGAGAACATTGATTGATGGACATAAGTCCATAGTAAGTCTTAAGCATAAGAAATTATAGTTAATAAGATAAATAAGTCATTGACTTATGAGAATAAGTCAAAACCTACTTTGTCAATAAGTTGGTGTAATAAGTAACTTGAAATGTTCATGAGTTGGTTAAAATCCCTTTAGAACGTTTAGTAATAAAGTTTTGTCAGAATTCATACGATTGGACGATAATCGTCGAATTCGTGAAATTCTCGAAATGGAAGTCGTATTTTGTGTTTGAAGTTAGAAATGTTGGTTTTCGATGGAGACAAGTCATATTTGGAATTATAGAGTTGCGGACTCAAAAATGATCGAATTCTGACTTAAAACGAAGAACGAAAGCGCCGAACGCTCACTTAACGCTTATCGTTTTCGTTAAAATGAACTAATAGGTGAAATTTTAGCAAACGAAGTCAAATAGATAAAATTCTTGTATGAACATATAGAGTATGTAATTTTTGAACCGTAGGCTTTTGAACTAGCCAATTCAGACTTATAACGAAGAAGTTATGCGTCCAGGAGTTTCGTAAAATTTTCTAATGTTGCAGTAAATCGTTCGAGGCACGTAGTCGGGCTACTACCGCCAACCTGAGGCTAAATGAGTGGCGCCAAAAGACCGGTAGACAATCGTTTGAGCACATCAAGAACTCGTAAAGCCGCAATGTAATCCATGAGTAAGGGATCGTACAAGCAATGCCGAGTCCGTGACTTGCTCATCGTTAACTCGTCTTAGGCAGTACGGCCATTGAAGAGTAATGGGTGGCGCCGCAATGCCAACCCTAGGATGTGGACAGTAATGAATGCTTTATGATATAAAGTGAAAGAGAACTTATTAGTAATGAACTAAGGTATAGGCATAACATTGTAAAGGCACTATTAGACACCTAATTTTATGATGATTAAGAGTTATTAATCAATTCAAAGTGAAAATAATGTGAATAACGTAATGAAAAGACGGAAACCATAATAACAGATCTAAGTCAGGATTTAGATTGAGATGAAGGGTAAGATTTAATAATATATCTACTTGATTATATAAGACCTAATGTGGTACGTTATATGATCATGTATTATAGAAACTTAGAGACTTAAAGTGTACGTGTGATAATCAGTAAGCAGATGCTGAAGGCAAGTATTCTAACCCTTGTTCCAGTTCAGTCTGGATAAGCTTTGCAATTCATGTATCCTTTCGCATGAAGTTTTGTATGAGGAAGTCAAAGCCGATTCTTTCGGCTAGACTTAAATTATGTTTCTATCAAAGCATGTACAATGTTTACCAAGTTATATTGGTATAATTTTCAATTAAAGACTGAGTATGCTAAAATGTTTTCGTCGTTTAACGACAGGCACATGAGGTTACCATAACTTAAACGTATACACGTTTAATGAATGTAGTGTTGATCAACATAGAGTACTATAGGATGATCACCTAGAAGTGCTCGTAAGCTATGTCGGACTTACAGACATAGTGTCAGGTTGTCCTTTTCAAAAGCAATAATGAACTGCTCATAGTCTTGAACCTTAGTTCATATTCTACTGAATATTGTTGTTGAAAAATGTTTAAATAAAAAGAAATGCTATTTTGAATTATCGATAGTACTTCGTAACTATTGTTTAGTTATTGAAGATATACGAGTTTTGTGTTTGAAGCATGTTATTTATTAGAATTGTAGTACTTGCTGAGCTAGTCATGCTCACTCTTCCTTGAACCATATAAACACAGCTTAGATCAAACGGACCGAAGGCTTCGACAAGGATAAGGGCAAGGCGAAGACGAATCCATAGAATACTATTGTAATAGTATAGGATGAATGTTTGTAATATATTGAATATTATGACAAGAACAAATGAATGGGTTACAAAGAATCTGGGAAATATAATATTATTTTGAATATATAGAAGATATATTAATTCTTTTGAGACTTTTCAATTGAATGAATGTATGAATGATAGTACCGTGTAGCACCATCTGTCGGGTTTGAAGATACCCGGATTTGGGGGCATCACAACTTCTCTTAGACACATTACCACATAGTCACATCAGTGTTTATAACTTATATAAATATTCATCAAGTCTAACTAGTTTGGTCTGGTTGGACTTCGGTCTATTCTCGGTGTTCTGGTCACCCTATCCGACAATTAACACATTTAATGTCAATTAAACTTGGTATCAAAGCTTCAATATTATATTAGATAAGTCTGATATCATTAATAATATTTTTCATAAGCTTTTAATAATTTTCTAACAATTATTATAATTTTTCAAACACCGAAATTATTTTTAAATCATTTAATTACTGTTTAATTCCATCCTCATTAATATTTAATAATATTAAAATATTAATGACATATTTGTCAAAATATTAAAGTTATTAATATTACATAAAATATTTTTAAATCACTAAAATTCTACTTAAATGATTTTTAAAATAATTAAAATCAATTTTAAACCATCACCATTAATTTTTAAATATTAATAAATTTGTTATCAAAATATTAAAATTCATTAATTATAGCTTAAAATTATTTTAAAATCATTTTTCTCATTTTTAAATGATTTTTAAATCAATAAAATCATTTTTAATTCATTTATTTAATATAATAATTAAATAAATCTAATATCATTAAAATTAATTTATTAATAAAAATTTTCCAAAAATATTAAAAGTTACATTTTATAACTTAAATTATTTTTAAACACTTTATTCTTATTTAAAATGATTTTTATAATATTAAAATCATTTTTCTCTAATTTATTTAATACACTAATTAAATAAATTAAATATCATTAATATTCAAATAATTATAAATATTAATGAAAAATATCCCAAATAATTAAAAGTTATTTTTCATAATTTGAAATAATTTTTAAAACCATTTTTTGTAATTTTTAGAATTTATTTTCTATTTTTAATCAATTTTTGAAATATCAGAAAATAAAAATCAAATAAACCATTGTTATAGGCTATAACGACGCTTTATGTCGCTATAGATGTTCTTGGGGCTCAAGAACACTGACAGTCAATGTTTAAGGGGTCTCGTTTGACCTCCTTTGATTCTTAGTGTAATGTGTTTCTGGGCAAGCTTGAACATCCATCTTTTAGTGTTTATATAACTCTACAAGTTCCAATACTTAGTTTGGTCATACTACATCATATCAAGGAGATCTGTGTCTCTAAAGTGCTTGTCAAAGTGTTCCTGGGTTTTCTGGGTAAACCAGAAACCTAGGCAGTTCGTGGTGCCACTTTCAAGCCCACTTAATCAGGTGCTCCGGTAATTAGTTAAGTGTTATCATGGTCCAAACGTGTAGTTCTCACGTCATAGAACATATATACAACAACAGATCAGTCCAACTACATCAAATGTTCCAGATAAAGCTCGGCTGTCATAGGGCTTGTTCATCCGGTTTTTGGGAATTTCATAAACGTGATCCGTGTTCAACTGGCCTATTTTGACCATTTATTACACTCGATCTAATATCTGTTTGTGGAAAGTAAAACCATGGATCTAGAGTCCATACAACACACTACAATCTGGTTGCAACAAAATCATTAAACAACATCATAACAGACAGATCAAAGCGATGCAAAATCTTGTCAGACTCGGATATATGATTTCTAGGTTACCCAGAAATCGTCCGGTTAAGCTCGGTTAACGGGGTTTAACCATGAATATCTTACAATCTGGACATGGAATGGTTGTGATTCCACTTCTAGATCAAAGACCTCAAGTTAGACTATGGATCTAACACATAAAACAAAGGACATCATAAACAGAGAAAGATTTGTGGCTCCAAACAAATGCTTGTCAAACCACCTTTTGAGTTCATGGACAATTTTTTGAAAAACTTAATTTTTAAGGTCTTTGATGCTATAGATCTATGATGTATCATCATAGATCATCATAAAACATCCTCTAGCACTTATATAGACACATAAACACAAATTTTTTCTTAGCACACAAGATCAAAAAGTGAACTAGGGTTTATACCTCTCTTGTTAAATCTTTGATCCTTACTCTACTAAACTGATCTTGATTATCTAGGAGGTGTTTTAGGGACTGATATACTTTGATATTTCGGAGGTTTGGAGACAGAAAGAGTTGTTGAGAACTTGTAAGAAAATGAGCCAAGTTTTGTACACTTTCTCTTTCTTAATCTATATATATTATGATATATTGTATATGGCTGATGTGTTGACTGATTTGCTGGAGTTTCTTAAGTCACCAAGTCAATATTAGTTGGTTACCCACTCCAAATATTGCAAGATTGACAAGTTACAAATAAAAGAAATGAAAAAAGGCATTTTGGTCATTGAACATGTATTTTAATGGCATTCTAGACATTGTCCAAACCCTTAGGGTTTTAACCCTAAGGTTCTAACCCTATGTTTCTAACCCTAAGATTTTACAGCTTTAGTTTCTAAGATTTTCAAATTAGGGTTTTTAAAATAGAAAATTAAGATAACTAAAATATAAATAGTGTTTCCTAATTATATTAAAGGTTATCAATCACATAAGGGCTTACTAATTAGGATTAAATTAGGGCATAGGGTTCTCGAATTTAAAATTAGGACTTCTCGGCATTTGATTAGGGTTCCTAACTGTGCCTTAGGGTTTTTAAACCTGAGATTAGGGTTTCTAATCCCTTATTAAGGTTTACTCATTTAAAACCCTATCCGGTAAATCATTGATCATTATCTTTATACAGCACAAACACATACTCACATATACTTTTATTATAACTGTAATTTCTATCGAATCCCTGTCCAAACTTAGGGTTAGGGTTTTTAATTCTCGGTTAAGCACAACTCTACTCTTATTTCTCAGTCAATACACAAATTGACTAATTCTCAATACTCGTATCACCGATTCACAGCACAATATTGATAATCAATATCAATATCAATAAAAAAAAATTATTCGTAAAAATTTGGATTGTTCGAAATCCCGGGTTATTACATTCTCCCCTCATTATAAGGATTCCGTCCTCGGAATCACCGCTTTCTTATACCTTACAATCTTTTAAAGTTGTATCATCAATTCATTTTTATCAATATAATATTAAATTGTGTCTTATATTCTAACTCCTAACTTGGATTTATAAAAGAAAACAATTCATAGCATATATTTATCTAATATTACTTGTGTAATTTAAATTCTAAATGAAATCATTACCTATCGCCACCTCCTGGGCAGCAATTACATCTTGCACCGTCATGTTGAATGTACGGGCCGTTGATCTTCCTGGATGTGCAGGTCCTAGAATCACCAAGGTTCCGCTCCCAGGTCCCTTGTTGACACTTTCCTTCTCCACATTCCTCTTTGGACAGTTCCGAAACATATGATCAGTTGATCCACAGGCAAAATAACCTTGTATCTTCTTCGGACTAGGATAATTGGGTGACATGTGTCCCTCTTGCCCGCAGTTATAGCAAACTCCCTTCATCTTAAGACAAACTCCAGAATGATTCTTCCCATAAGTCACACATGGCTCCCTCCCTTTCCTATTCTATTATGTCTTGTTACCAAATTGGGTATTCTCACTCCACTTTCTCTTGTTCGGATTACTACCACCACTGCTTCCTCCATCATTTGTCTTCTTCTTTTCTTCATGAAATCGAGATACAGTTTTGCTCCCTCCTTCAGCAATTAACGCTTTCTCCAACGAAGTCGCGAACATATTAATCTATAATACGACTACTTTGTTGTATATACCCGGCTTCAATCCATTCTCAAACCTTCTCACCTTCCGTAATTTAGTATCCACCTGATGAGGTGCAAATCTCGCTAATTCGTTGAATTTAGCAGCATATTCAGACACCGGCATATTCTCCTGCTTCAGTTCCAAAAACTTAACCTCCATCCGAGCTTGCATAGTCAACAAAAAGTAGTTCTCAAAGAACAAGTCTTTGAATCTTGTCCAAGTCACCTTAGCTATACCAACTCTCGCCTGATTAGTCTCCCACCAGTAATTGGCTTCTGCCTTCGTCAAGTAAGTTACAAAAGTTATCTTTTTCTCTTCTGCTACTCTCACAATAATGAATTCTTTCTCCATCTCATTTACCCAAGTTTGGGCTTCAATCGGATCTGTAGTCCCTTTGAATTCAGGTGGTCCTACCGCTTTAAAGTCTTTGAAGTTAGCCAATCTATCGGCTGGCTGATTTCTCGCTCTTGCTGTTGGAGCTTTATTTCCCATAGGTTGAGCCAACATATCCACAAAATTCTGCATCAGCTTGACCTCCTTCATTATTCATTGACTGTTCTACTCTTTGGTTCTAATTTTGTCGTCTAGAAGGCATGTTCTGATTTAAATAAAAATCTTACATTAATTCTCTTTCTCTACACAAATTCTTAACACAATAAGAATTAAACACATATTTCTCATATAATCACATACTTATTCAAATTACACATAGTACATTTAGTACTTAACACATATTACTATCCCATTTTAAATAAATTTTTAGGATTAACCCACACAACTTCACACAAAAAGTTGCAATTCTCCAACTTTACACAAAAAATTGCAATTCTCTATTCACACATAGTTATTCCCAGTTCGTCAAACTTACCACACTTATGAGTCCATGAACTTGCCACAATTATATGAGTGTATAAACTTATCCTAGTCAGACCTTTGACGTCCGTTAGCTGAGGGGTTCAAAACATTTCATATAATTATGAGTCATGAACTTACCATAAGTATGAGTTTTAAGAACTCACAAATTAATCTTATATTCATATAGAAAATAAAGATTTCATTCATACAAACATATATATATTTACATATGTTCACACATCGTTCTTGATATTACAACCATTAATATCACAACATACTACCAAAAGATACTACCGCTTATATCTAAGTTGTCTTCCTTCCACTCCCTTTACTCGTCTTCTTGCTGGGACACTTGTTGAATCCGTGACCCGTTCTTCCACATCATTCACTCTCCCACATGACTCTTTCCACACTTGCTACAGACTTGTTTCTTCTTCGAGTTTGAATTTTTTAGAATTATCACTGTCGTGATTCCTCTTTCTCTTATTCTTTCCCTTCTGCTTGACCGTTCCCTCCGACGATCCACCACCTTCAGTCTTCATCCTTTCCACATGTGCCTTCAAATCGTTTCGTTCTTCGGTCATCTCATGTAACACCCTTTCTATCTTCCACAACTCCTCTAAGAGATACACTTTACTCCAGAGTTCTTGTACTTCTGCAGATACTTGATCTTTTTTCTCAAACTTTAGTCTTATTTTCTTTCTCCACCTTAGCCTCTTCGGATTCTACCTCCTCATCTCCACTCAGATATATCTCAGGATAATCATCATTATCACTCCCCAGATTCACCATGGGTTCATCTTTCCCCACTTCTTCAATCGACTGCTTTGTCCGCACCTCTGCCATCGGCATCAAAAGCGACAGCCCATAGCATCTCCATACTCATTTCATCATCTCCTGACATCTTACAGTCAGTTAAACAACTTGATTAGTACCTCACCAGTACAAAATTCTCACACTATGTGTCCATATATCTCACTATCAATACGCTTCGGTAGTCCCTCACTTAGTACTCTAAATGAGTAATCTCTATCTCGCTTATGGTTATAATCCTAGGGTTTTCCCCCTATATAAGGTTTATAACCTATAGATTTGATACCAACCTTTGACACCCCCAAATCCGGGTTACCTGACCCCCAAGTTTGGTGCTCACGATCCACAATATAATTAACATCTAACTACACATTCATTAAAGAATAGAATATTACACCATATTAACTCATATAGTTAATACATTCATCTCAGGTTATCTAACCTTCATATTACAAACATACCCTTTAGATATTCAAAAAGGGTTACAAACATAACATAATAATAATGTTATTCATAACTAATTTATCACTATGTCATTGCCTTTGTCCTTTACCGCACCTCCTGCCACTTCGTCCTTAGCTGAAAAATTTTATTAAGCAAGGGTGAGCAACAAATTTGCCCTGCAAGTTAAAACATATAATGAATGTATAAGAATCAAGAATAATAGATGTCTATTTTGATAGAATAACACCAAAGTTTGGGGAACTTTGAAATAGCTGAACAATTTGTTCTTCTCTAACCAATCTTCTCGCAACCTATGCAACACAATAGTTTAATAATGAAATGGTACAACACTTTCAAAGTTTCTACGATATTCGATTGAATAATAAGTTAAACGTATCCTCCAAAGTTTAAGCTGAATGATCTCAAATGATCTTGAAATTAACTTCTCGAGTAATTACCAAAGATTTACTTTGATATACCCAAATGACAGGATGGAAATATTTTTCCAGAGTTATGTTGAGTGATCACAAAGGATCTTAAACTTCTCTTCTCGAGTAACTATCAAAGATATACTTTGATATACCCAAGTGTATCAGATAACCATAAAGATTAAGTTATACCCCTTTGAATGTACTTAGAGCGGCCAACTCCTTGTACCCTATATTATGTATAATACTTACACGCGCGCAAAGGCCAAATATACGACCAAAAATGTTCCCTTTATATAAAAGGTTGTTCTTCTCAGTCTTTGAATCAGAATTTGATTTAACAACAAAATATAATGATTTCAAAATCTAATCACTTATCTTCTCTTCTCTTCTCGAACTTATCGAATTTACTTTCTTGATCTAGCCGAAACAATTGGCATCGATCTATCAATAATAATTGAATTCCCTTATCGTATCTTCTCTTCTCTTCTTGAACCTATCAAGTTCTAACAAATGTTCGTCTAGCCAGAACAATTGGCTAAGACATTTCTCAACACAATCAGACAATAGACAGGAATTATCTGTACTATCAATAATAGCTTCTACGAATGTAAGTATCCAACAACAGTTATTTTCCAAGTATATTCTCAGAATCACTAATTCAATTTGAATTAATAAACGTGCACTAACTACGAATAATCAACAATAAATTTGAAGACGTGGTCTAATCAACAATAATTAACCACCATAATATTTGAAAAGATATAACTTAAGGTTGAGTTAGGAAACTTGCCTTCTTTGTTGATTATTGCTACACAATATACTTATCTGCGTTTGGAAAGACCTATAATCACAATATCGGTCTTACAATTATCATAATAATTCACAACACACAAGACTATAATTTACAGTCAATACTTCTCTTAGACACATTACCATATAGTCACATAAAATGTTTATAACTTATATAAACACTCATCAAGTCTAACTAGTTCGGTTTGGTTGGACTTCGGTTTATTCTCGGTGTTCTGGTCACCCTATCTGACAATTAACACATTTATTTTCAATTAAACTTGGGCTCAAAGCTTCAATATTATATTAGATAAGTCTGATATCATTAATAATATTTTTTCGTAAGCTTTTAATAATTTTCTAACAATTATTATAATTTTTCAAACACCGGAATTATTTTTAAATCATTTAATTACTGCTTAATTCCATCCTCATTAATATTTAATAATATTAAAATATTAATGACATATTTGTCAAAATATTAAAGTTATTAATTTTAACTTAAAATATTTTTAAATCAATAATATTCTACTTAAATGATTTTTAAAATAATTAAAATTATTTTTAAACCATCACCATTAATATTTAAATATTAATTAATTTGTTGTCAAAATATTAAAAGTCATTAATTATAACTTAAAATATTTTTAAATTATTTTTCTCATTTTAAAAGATTTTTAAATCAATAAAAATCATTTTAATTCATTTATTTAATATAATAATAAATATAATATCATTAATATATATTTATTAATGAAAATTCTCCAAAAATATTAAAAGTTACATTTTATAACTCAAAATATTTTTAAACACTTTATTCTTATTTAAAATGATTTTTATAATATTAAAATTATTTTTCTCTAATTTATTTAATACACTAATTAAATAAATTAAATATCATTAATATTCAAATAATTATAAATATTAATGAAAAATGTGACGCCCCCAAAATAGGTATACATCACATATCCTGAGTCGTCAAATACATGGTACAGAATACAAATATAATCTTTAATATACAACAAAAGAGCTGTGAGTTTTAATAAAAATATTGTCTTTTAGACAATATCCACTCTCGTAATAAGTCTTCATTACATTTATTGTCACACTATTTAATGTAATAGTGAGGACTACTAATGCTATCCTCCTCGACCATCACTCGCTCTCTCGACTAGTCCCCGCTTACGCTCTCATTTCCTCAAGAGAATAATGAAAGCAAAAGGGTGAGCTCAACTAGCCCAAGAAGAAATATTATGACTAAGATAATGCAGTAATAAATTATCATTAGTCTTCAACAATGTTAAATTGATAAAATACAATAGACATCAAGTTTAATCTGCAATGAACAAGCAATCCATTAAAAGAGTCAAGTAGAGAATAAAATCTACTATCTTTTATGATTTAAAAGGTTTTTCATCACTTTTATCGCTGGGACTCAGCTTAATAAATAATCCACATCATCGAATCACCCCTGCACTACGGCTAAGGATATTCTTTAGCATCATGACCACAATTATCCATGCACTACGGGCCAAGGACATTCGTGTATTCATCAATGGTCATGATCATGCCAACAACTGTCCATCAATGCACTACGGGCTAATGAGGACTTTTATCACATCATTTATAACATTACATTCATGATTATACCGAATAATCCCTGGTCATAATCATACCAAGTCCATCTATGCACTACAGGCCACAGATGACTTTCAAAAAAATATAAACATGAGGATGATGACAATGATATAAGAATTTAATAAAACAAGTTCACGAATTAATTTATCCAGGAACTAATAACGACCAAATTGTCAACATGATACTTCTTTGTAGAGTAAAATTCAAGAATGCTCAGAAGAATATTTCCATGAAAAGATACTGGATGAAGCTCAAATATCAAGGATATTCTACTAATTTCATGGAGTATAGATGTCAAAACTTTAACCAACTGAGTATAATAAGGAATGGAATAACAAAAGAAATCACTAAGCATGCGCTTAGATCAAGACAAAAGTGTTATTCCAATGTAATAATAAAGACGGAACCAGTCCAACAGAAACGCATGTAAAAGGATATTTCAACAAAATAATAAAGATTTTAACCAGTCCCACAGAAACGCATGCATGTGATATTCCAATAGAATAATAAAAAGATTTTAAACCAGTCCTCATGCGTAAAGCATGCATGTGATGTTCCAATAGAATAATAAAGACGGAACCAGTCCAGCATAACCAGAAAGCACATGCATGTGATGTTCCAATGTAATAATAAAGAATGGAATAATGTAAGAATTTTACCATGTATGCGGTATTTAGAGATAACCAAAGTTATTCCAACATAATAATAAAGAATGGAATAATGTAAGTTCTCTTCATGAAGACGAAAGAAAGAAATAATACCCCTACCTTTGAAAAGAAACTGATATAGGAGAAGTGAGGCAAGCAGCTTTCTTTCTTCTACGATTTTCTCTCTACAATTTCTCTCTATAATAATTGCTCTATAGCTTTAGTGAATTGGTGAGAAATGAAGGAAGAATGAGCTTCTATTTATAAAAAATATAGTTTCAATAATCGAGACGCTTTGGGGCTCAAAAATTACAAAGACAATACCTCCAACTTTTCTTTATTTTTAATTTATTTAGTCATGCAAGTATTATCAAACTTGCACCACCTCCCCTAATAGTAAATAATGTGATTCAATAGTAAATCATGTGAATCAATAGTTCTAGACATGTGAAAATACGAATTATAGTATAATACCTTCATCTATATCTCAATTTTTAACTTAGTCATGCAAGTATTATCAATCTTGAACCAACTCCCCTAATAGTAACAAGAATGTGAAATAATAGTATACACATGTGAACAAGTAGTTATAATCATGTGAAATAATAGCAATCAATTGCTCATTTATCCGGTTAAATAACCGGTTGGTCAATATAACCTCCAGACATCAATTATTATCGAAATAAATGTCGATTTTCACTAACACAAATAATTCCAACACAATGAAACTATTTTTATCAAAAATATAAATTTTGAAATTTCAAAGTTTGATTTTTCCCAAAAAAGTCAACTGCACTTTTTTTCACCAAATAGTAAAGCCCGAAAATTTTGTGTTTATAGTCTATTTTACTAATTTCATCGCTCGACTCAAATATCACGCCTCAAGGCTCCAAATTCAACTCCGAGCACAACTTCAATTTTAATAACATTCATCATTAATATTATAACTCACAATATTTATCAACCGTGTCGCTCCTAAGAAAGAGGGGGCTTTCCAATAAGGATTTCTCCCTATCAAGGCGCCAAGCAATTAGGTGACCAAACCTCTCCTCGATGTAACTTCTAGACATTGTAAATATTTCAATTTAATAATATGAATAACTTTGTCATCTCAATTATTGATTTAATAAAATAACATATTATGCGTATGATACCGTGATAATAATCGAATCAATAATATACGAGAGATATGATGCAAAGAATTACTCTAGCAATAATTGAGTATAACTCGAGTGACTTTTCACGTAAGCATCAATAATCAATACCGCAGCTGCTACTACGCAACCACGCCAGACATCGCATTTTTTACTACCGAGTAGTTCAACAAGATAATCTGTGAAAACTTCCGCCGTTATTTTCATAAATATATTTTTGTCGCTTTCTCAATCCGATAATAATTTCATGGGGGTCCACCAATGATTGTGCTTGCAGACAAATATTCCCTACTAAAACGAATATTCTCCAATTAATCGAATATAATATAACAACTCAGCATACTTTGCAAAATTTATAAATACTACCCACAACTATAACATTATAACAAATTCATTCCATAATATTCAAAATGATAATTATAGAAAAATCATCTTTATTCATAAAAGTTGGGGTCTTACAACCTCCCTTCTTATGAAATTTCGCCTCAAAATTAGGGTACGACTGGGTATGTCGAATAAGTGAGGATATCTTGACTTCATCTCGCATTCTAACTCCCAAGTCATTTCTTCCACGCCGTGGTTTCTCCACAAAAACTTTGACTTGAGGTATAACTTTGAGCGTAGAATATGATCCTTCTTATCCAAGATTTTAACAGTAACTCTTCATACGCTAAATCTTCCTCTATCACGTCCGATTCTAATTCAATAATGTGGTTCGGTCTTCCACATATTTACGTAACATGGATATGTTAAAATGTTATGAACACGAGACATACTTCAAGCAGAAAGCGAGTCTATACGCCACGCTCCTACTCGATCGACGATTAAAAATGGGCCAATGAATCGAGGATTGAGCTTTCCTCTCTTTCTGAATCTCGTAACTCCTTTCCATGGAGCAACACGTAACAACACATGATATCCAATATCGAAATTCCACGTCCTTTCGATGAAGATCAACATAACTCTTTTGTCGATCTTGTGAGGTTTTTATACGTTGTCGAATTGTTTGAATCTTTTTCGTAGTCATAAATACCAAATTCGGTCCCAACAACATTGCTTCACCCACCTCATCCCAACATACTGGAGAACGACACTTTCTTCCATACAACGCCTTGAATGGAGTCATGCCAATACTTGCTTGATAACTGTTGTTGTAGGAAAACTCTACCAATGGTAAGAACTTGTCCCAACTTCCCTTGAAGTCAAGGACACAGAGTCTTAATAAATCTTCAAGAGTTTGAATAGTCCTCTTTGATTGTCCGTCCGTCTGAGGATGATATGTCCGAACTAAATCGTAAATTGTGCCCATAGCTTTTTGCAAACTAACCCAAAATCTTGAAGTGAATCTTGGTCTCGATCGTAAACTATGGATACTAACATACCATGCAATCTTACAATCTCATTTATATACATACTAGCAAGACGCTTCAAGTGTATAAGTTTCTCGATCGGGTAAAAAATGAGCAGACTTGGTCAATCTATCAACAATGACCCAAATCGCATCTACGCCTTGAGAAACCTTGGGAAGACCAAGAATTAAATCCATGGTAATGTGCTCCCACTTCCATTCTCGAATTTCAAGTGGTTGCAATGGACCTTTTGGCACTTGATGTCTCCTTTGACTCGCTGACAAGTTAGACACCTTGAGATAAACCCCGCTATCTCTCTCTTCATATTGCTCCACCAAAATGTATGTCAAGATCACGATACATTTTGGTACTCCTGTGATGGATTGCAAAATCGGTGTGTTGTGCGCCCATCATGATTTTATACTTTAACTCAGGATCGTTAGAACACAAAGTCCGAGTCGACTCAAAGTATTCCTTCATCATCGATTCTTGCTTCCTAAGATAAGACCTTCTTGCACTTTCTTTCTCATACACATCACCTCCGTGTTCAGAGCTTTGAGCAACTTTAACCTTATCGATTAAAGCCGGCCTCTACTCAGATATTCACCATCATCACGTGGGTCCCCGAGTCTTTATCTCTATCTCCATCCTTTGCAAGTCATACAAAATGGGCCTTTCATGTTGACAATATCGCACTCGCACCAATATATGATCTTCTACTTAATGCGTCACCTACCACGCTCGCTTTTCCGTAATGGTATCGATGGTATGATCATAATCTTTCAATAGTTCAAGCCAACGTCGTTGTTGCATGTTGAGTTCCTTTTGAGTGAAGAAATATTTGAGGCTTTTATGATCCGTAAAGATCTCCACTTTCTCCCCATACAAATAATGCCTCCAAATCTGTAGTGCAAAAAACGATCGCCGCTAACTCTAGATTATGAGTAGGATAATTCCTCTCATATTCTTTGAGTTGTCGTGAGGCATAGGCTATGACTTTCCCATGTTACATGAGAATACAACCTAACCCTTTGCCCGAAGCATCAGTGTAGATGACAAATCCCTCCAATCCAGATGGTATTGTTAGAACAGGTGCTGTAATGAGTCTTCTCTTGAGTTCTTGAAAAATCTTCTCACATTCCTCGCTCCAACCGAATTTTGTATCTTTTCGAGTTAGCTGAGTTAAGGGAGTAGCGATTCGAGAAAACCCTTCTACGAATCTCCGATAATAACCAGCTAAGCCGAGAAAGCTACGATTTCTATTATCAATCGATTTAGGTTGCTCCCAGCTTTGAATAGCTTCAATCTTTGATGGGTCAACAGATATTCCATGACTTGACACTACGTGCCCAAGGAATGCTATTTCCTCAAGCCAGAACTCGCATTTCTTCAACTTGGCATAAAGCTTATATTCACGGTTTTTGGAGTATCACCTTCAAGTGTTGCTCATGATCTTCACGGCTTTTGGAATAAATAAGGATGTCATCAATGAAGACGACCACAAAGTGATCCAAATATTCTTTGAATACTCAGTTCATCATATCCATGAAGGAAGAAGGAGCATTAGTCAATCCAAAAGACGTGACTAGGAATTCATAATGCCCGTACCGAGTTCTGAAAGCCGTCTTTGGAATGTCATCGGTTCTAATCTTCAATTGGTGATAAACGGAATGAAGATCAATCTTTGAAAAGAATTTGGCTCCTTGTAACTGGTCAAACAGGTCATCAATACATGGCAATGGGTACTTATTTTTTATGGTGATATGGTTCGACTCCCGATAATCAATACAAAGTCGCATACTCCCATCTTTCTTTTTCACGAATAGAACAGGAGCACCCCAAGGAGACGTACTAGGATGAATGAAACCGATGTCTAACAATTCCTTTAGTTGGGTCTTTAACTCCTAAAGTTCAATAGGATCCATTCGATATGGGGCTTTGGAAATAGGTTTTGTACCGGGTTCAAGGTTGATACAAAATTCAATTTCATGCTCTGGGGGTAGGTCAGGAAGTTCTTCAGGGAATACGTCAAGAAATTCATTAACAATAGAAATATCATTCAAATCTGACGTATTTTTATTTAGATCCGTGACATGAGCTAAGAAAGCTTGACATCCATTTTTCAATAAACAAATAGCTTTATGGCTTGAGATGATAGTGATTGATTTTAATGGTTTGGTTGCTTGAATTCGCATAATAGGTTGGTTAGGAATATGAAAGCTAATAACCTTACGAAAACAATCAATTTTTGCATGATGAGTAGTTAACCAATCAATCCCTAGAATCACGGTAAATGCAAGTATTTTCAATGTAATAAGATCGACAGGTAATGTGAGGGTACCGATTTGAACTAAATAAGACTTATAAACAGTGAATGTAATGAAGGTTTCTCCCAATGGAGTTTCAACAGATAAGTTAAAGTCCAATTTCTCCGGAGTCAAATTTAAACGTTGAGCGCAAGTTGGAGAAATAGAAAAATGGGTAGAACCGGTATCAAATAAGGTATAGACTTTGCTAGAGTTTATGATAAGCTTACCCGTGATGACCTCGTCGTTCCTTGCTTTCTGGAGGTCACAACAAACGCCTCCTTTGCACTACCGGCTTTGACTTTTTTCTAGACTACCTTTGGTGCCTCTATCCTAGCTCGAACTTGTCTTCTGGTGAACGATAAAATCGGGCTAGTTGACCTTCTCTTCCACAATTATAACATTCTTTGACTGAAGATCGCTAGCTTGGACTAATGTGTCCTTCCTCCACATTTGAAGCATATAATAGGTGGTCGTTCTCCTTCCTTCAACGTAATCAAAACGACTTCTTTCCATCATTGTTGAATCTCCTCTTCTTGAAATGTCCATTCTTATTTTTTTGGCCCGATTACCACCAAGTGGTTACCATTTCGCATGCCGATTCCCACCACGCTTGTTGTCACCGCTTTGATGATCGCTCACTCGGGTATTATCATTTCTTGTACCGCTTCTTTTTTGGTTGGGTTGACTCATTATCGCTCCCAATAATCGAGCCCTATTAACAACATCCTAATACAAAAAAGTTTACGAGAGATAAGATATTGACATATCTCGGTTTCAAACCTCTTAGAAACATTCGCGTCATTTTCTCCTCATTATCAACCAAATGGGACGCAAACCGATACAAATTTAAGACACTGGCTTTCAGATCGCGACACTGGCCATGTTATTTTGCTCCAGCTTTAATGAACTCTACCTCTTTCATATAACGAATACTTTCGGAAAGTACTTGTCGTTGAACAGCTTCTTGAAACTTCTCCCAAGACATCTTCAAGGCGGCAGTTTGAGTACGCTTTATGCATTCCCACCAAGAATCATCACCTGCAAATAACATGAAGGTGGCGAAGGGAACCTTTTGCTCCTCGAGCAACCCAAGACATCAAATATCTTGTTGATCTATTTTATCCACGCCTCCGCTTTAAGAGGTTTTGCTCTCCAAAAACTCCGGTGGTCCCAAATTCGAACTGCTTCACGGTGGACCGTCCCGAGAGTTGCCAGTGTTTCCACCGCATTTTTGGATGAGCCGCCTCACCGATGTTGTTGCATGAATTGCATGAAGCCTCGAAACATTCCATCGTTTATCATTTGGTCTGTGTTGTTGTTTGCATGAGGATTGTCGCCTTTTTGATGCGCATTGTCCTGGTTATTGATCTGTGGACACTCAACGGTCTCATGTGCTCCATTGATGTTCTCAATATTCTCAGATGCCATTTTCAAATGCTGCCACAAAACAAGGGTTAATTAACATATCACATATTATCCCTATACTCTAACCGAACTATTAAATACCAAATAAACTTAGGTAGGTCATACTAGCGAAGGAATTCCCCGTCTCTCCCCTCCTAGTTCTTGTCTCACATCTTAGCCAGGGATCATATCCCTAAGCTTTGATACCAACTGTGACGCCCCCAAAATAGGTATACATCACCTATCCTGAGTCGCCAAATACATGGTACAGAATATAAATACAATCTTTAATATACAACAAAAGAGCTGTGAGTTTTAATACAAATATTGTCTTCTAGACAATATCCACTCTCAGAATAAGTCCTCATTACATTTATTGTCACACTATTTAACAGAATAGTGAGGACTACTAATGCTATCCTCTGGACCATCACTCCGTTCCCCGAATAAGTCCCCTCGCCATGTTCTCATTTCAAGAGAACAATGAAAGCAAAAGGGTCAGCTCAACTAGCCCAGTAAGAAATATTATGACTAAGATAATGCTGAATAAATTATCATTAGTCTTCAACAATGTTAAACTAATAAAATACAATAGACATCAATTTTAACTCATAGTTTTAACAAGCAATCCATTAAAAGAGTCAAGTAGAGAATAAAATCTACTATCTTTTATGATTTAAAAGGTTTTTCATCACTTTTATCACTGGACTCGACTTTTAATAAATAATCCACATCATCGAATCACCCCTGCACTACGGCCAAGGATATTCTTTAGCATCACGACCACAATTATCCATGCACAATGGGCCAAGGACATTCGTGTATTCATCAATTGTCATGATCATGCCAACAACTGTCCATCAATGCAGTACGGGCCAATGAGGACTTTTATCACATCATTTATAACATTACGGTCATGATTACACCAAATAATCCCTGGTCATAATCATACCAAGTCCATCTATGCACTACAAAGCTGTGTAGATGACTTTCAAAAAATATAAAACATGAGGATGATGACAATGATATAAGAATTCAATAAAACAAGTTCAAAAATTAATTTATCCAGGAACTAATAACGACCAAATTGTCAACATGATACTTCTTTGTAGAGTAAAATTCAAGAATGCTCAGAAGAATATTTCTATGAAAAGGTATTGGATGAAGCGCAAATATCAAGGATATTCTACTCATTTCGTTGAGTATAGAAGTCAAAACTATAACCAACTGAGTATAATAAGGAATGGAATAACAAAAGAAATCACCAAGCATGCAGTAGATCGCATCGCAAGGTCGTGTTATTCCAATGAATAATAAAGATGGAACCAGTCCCACAGAAAAACGCACGCATGTGATGTTCCAATGTAATAATAATAGAATTTTAACCAGTCCTTAAAGATAAATCACGAGCATGATGTTCCAACATAATAATAAAGAATGGAATAACAGAAGAATTTCACCATGTATGCGGTACTTCACATAACCAGGTTATTCCAACATAATAATAAAGAATGGAATAACAGAAGTTCTCTTCATGAAAACGAAATAAAGAAATAATATCTCTTACCTTTGAAAGAAACTGGATATAGGAGTAGTGAGGTAGCAGGCTTCTCTTCTTCTACAGATTTTCTCTCTACAATTTCTCTCTATAATAATTGCTCTATACCTTTAGTGAATTGGTGAGAAATGAAGGAAGAATGAGCTTCTATTTATAGAAAAATATAGTTTCAATAATTGCACGTTTTGGGACTCGAAAAATTACAGTACAATACCTCCATCTTTTTCTTTATTTTTAATTTAGTCATGCAAGTATTATCAAACTTGCACCACCTCCCCTAATAGTAAATAATGTGATTCAATAGTAAATCATGTGAATCAATAGTTCTAGACATGTGAAAATACGAATTACAGTATAGTACCTCTATTTATACCTCCATTTTTAACTTAGTCATGCAAGTATATCAATCTTGCACCAACTCCCCTAATAGTTACAAGAATGTGAAACAATAATATACACATGTGAACAAATAGTTATAACCATGTGAAAAAATATCAATCAATTGCTCATTTATCCGGTTAAATAACCGAATTGTCAATATAACCTCCAGACATCAATTATTATCGAAATAAATGTCTATTTTCACTAACACAAATAATTCCAACTCAATGAAACTATTTTTATCAAAAATATAAATTTTGAAATTTTGAAGTTTGACTTTTCCCGAAAAAGTCAACTATTGACTTTTTGACCAAATAGTAAAACCCGGAAAATTTTGTGTTTATAGTCTATTTTTACTAATTTCATCATTCCGGACTCAAATATCACGTCCGCGACTCCAAATTCAACTCCGAGTACAATTTCAATTTTAATAACATTCATCATTAATATTATAACTCACAATATTTATCAACCAGGCCGTTCCCAAGAAAAAGGGGGCTTTCCAATAAGGATTTCTCCCTATTGGCGCGCAATTAGGTGACCAAACCTCTCCTTGACAGAACTTCTAGACATTGTAAATATTGCAATTTAATAATATGAATAACTTTGCCATCTCAATTATTGATTTAATAAAATAACGTATTATGCAGATGATACTGTGACAATAATCGAAACGTGTAGTTCTCATGTCATAGAACATATATATAACAACAGATCAGTCCAACTACATCAAATGTTCCAGATAAAGCTCGATCAAACCCTATCAGAGGGCTTGTTCATCCGGTTTCTAGGAATTTCAGAAACGTGATTCGTGTTCGACTGGCCTATTTTGACCATTTATTACACTCGATTTAATATCTTTTGTGGAAAGTAAAACCATGGATCTAGAGTCCATACAACACACTATAATCTGGTTGTAATAAAATCATTAAACAACATCATAACAGACAGATCAAAATGATGCAAAATCTAGTCAGACTCGGATATATGATTTCTGGGTTACCCAGAAATCGTCCGGTCAAGCTCGGTCAACGGGGTTTGACCATGAATATCTTACAATCTGGACATGGAATGGCTGTGATTCCACTTCCAGATCAAAGACCTCCTGTCAGACTATGGATCTAACACATAAAACAAGAAACATCGTAAACAAAGAAAGATATGTGGCTCCTGATATATGCTTGTCAGACCACCTTTTGAGTTCATGGACAGTTTTTTAAAAACTTAATTTTTAAGGTCTTTGATGCTATAGATCTATGATGTATCATTATAGATCATCATAAAACATCCTCTAGCACTTATATAAACACATAAACATAAATTTTTTCATAGCACACAAGATCAAAAAGTGAACTAGGGTTTATACCTCTGTTGCTAAATCTTTGATCCTTGTTCTACTAAACTAATCTTGATGATCTAGGAGGTGTTTTAGGGACTGATATACTTTGATATTTCAGAGGTTTGGAAAAAGAAAGAGTTGTTGAGAACTTGTAAGAAAATAAGCCAAGTTTTGTACACTTTCTCTTTCTTAATCTATATATATTATGATATATTATATATGGCTGATGTGTTGACTGATTTGCTAGAGTTTCTTAAGTCACCAAGTCAATATTAGTTGGTTACCCACTCCAAATATGTCAAGATTGGCAAGTTACCAATTAAAGAAATGAAAAAGGGCATTTTGGTCATTGAACATGTAATTTTAATGGCATTCTAGACATTGTCCAAACCCTTAGGGGTTTAACCCTAAGGTTCTAACCCTAAGGTTTTACAACTTTAGTTTCTAAGATTTTCAAATTAGGGTTTTTAAAAGATAAAATTAGGATAACTAAAATATAATTAGTGTTTCCTAATTATATTAAAGGTTATCAATCACATAAGGGCTTAATAATTAGGATTAGGGTTCCCGAATTTAAAATTAGGGCTTCCCGACATTCGATTAGGGTTCCTAACTGTGCGTTAGGGTTTCTAAACCTGAGATTAGGGTTTCTAATCCCTTATTATAGTTTACTAATTTAAATCCCTATCCGGTCAATAATTGATCATTATCTCTATACAACACAGACACATACTCACATATACTTTTATTATAACTGCGATTTCTATCGAATCCATGTCCGAACTTAGGGTTAGGGTTTTTAATTCTCGGTTAAGCACAACTCTACTCTTATTTCTCAGTCAATATACAAATTAACTAATTCTCAATACTCGTATCACCGAAACACAACACAATATTGATAATCAATATAAATACTAATAAAAAAAATTATTCTTAAAAATTCAGATTGTTCGAAATCCCGGGTTATTACAAAGTATATAGTTGCTTATTGGAGAATAAGTTCACTGAATGTGACTCGCTATGGAATACCTAATTAAGTTTTACTTAACTGTCAATAGGAATTCCTGAAGTGATAGTAGTACAAGTGATCCTTAGACTTAAAATTTTTATGGTATCTTGTATATAATGATTTATAGTTTGACTTATTCCTTAAGACCCTCATGGTATATCAAAGGGTATGCTTGGGTATAATGAATTATATAGAGAGATAATGAATGATTTATAAAAATCTATCGCTTCTAGTAAAAGAAGAGATATGTCCTATGTGGTTCGATAAATGACAACCCAAGAATCCTTGACCATTGTGGAATGAAATTAGAAAGTAGTTTCTAATATACATTTATTCGGAGTTGTGCATTTGGGAATCAAAATACATATAATTAAATAAAATAAGACTTGACAGTACTTCCATGTCTTATATTTAATTGGGACATTGTATGGTGGAAGGATTGAATTATACGGTAACTATTTACTCAAAGGTTCTTTTATGATTGATGATGAAATCTATATTATCTGGAAAGTCGTTAATCGCTAAGGAGACTTATCCTTATTGTAGAATAAATATTATTTATTTAAATAAATTAAAAGTTTAATTTATTTATTTAAATGTTCGAGATTATAATTGTTTTAATTGATTTATTCACAACCTGGGTTTAATATGGAGGGTCACACCATAAAAAAGGAAGAATAATTATTTAAGTTAATGTCATAATCGTAATAATATGTTAAGTGTATTTAATTTAATATATGGTGATAGAGTAAATTAAATGACTTAATATTTATTATTTAATATTTTGAAATCTTAAATATAAATTAATAAGAAGAGTCTTATTAATATTATTACAATTATTATTATTTTAATTTCTAAAGGAGTTTGGAAATTAATTTAATATTAGTACTCTCATTTATTCCTAATAGGATTAGGAGATAAATTAATCAAAAGAGTTTAATTAATTATTCCTAATAAAATTAGGGAGCCTAATTAATTAAAGTAGTTTAATTAATTAAATAATGCCCTATTTTAATTATATTAAAACGGATTAACTGATATCTTTATAAGAAGAGTCTTATATCAGATATTGAGTAAAGTGATTCCAAAAGTTGGAGAGTACGCCCATTTTTTTACATAGATAGAAAAACTAGGGTTTGAGCCAAAACACCATTCTTCTTGATTTTTCTGAACTACGTAGATGAGAGTAATATAGTTTGAAGAAAATAATGGGAGATACCAATATAAAATAAGACTTAATTTATTTTGGTAAAATAAATTAATTAAATGAATATTTCATAAAATGTTGTTTTTTTACATGCAAAAATTTGAAAATGTCACATTCACTAATTTCACTGCGTAGCATACTTGATGCTAACAAACTGACCAGACCGAATTACACGAACTGGTTAAAGAATATGAGAATAGTTCTCACTGCTGAAAAGATTTCTTATATCCTAAATTCGTTTATCCCTGCAAATGTTGCAGAAATAGCCTCTAAGGAAGAGATTGTTATATTCAGAAAGTGGAAAGATGATGCATCAATGGCTCAATGCATCATGCTCGCATCCATGAGAAACGAGCTTCAACGTCAATATGAAACCATGAATGCTCCTACTATACTATTGCACCTGCAAGAGTTGTATGGTGAGCAAAGTAGGACTGGTAGATATGAAATATCTAAGGAGCTCTTTCAATCTCGGATGACCGAGAGCATTGCTATTGAGACTCATGTCCTAAAGATGATCAATCTGATTGAACGTCTTTGACAGCTTGGGTTCATCATGGATGGAGAGTTGAGTCAAGATTTAGTCTTGTAGTAACTCCCAGACACCTTCTCACAATTTGTTGTGAATTTTCACATAAATAAGTTAGATGTCAGCTTGCCTGAATTACTTAACATGTTGAAAACTGCTGAAGGTCACTTCCCATCTAAGAAAGACCATGTCTGGATAGTGGATGATTCTTCCAAGAAAAGGAAGAGGCCCAGGGTATCTTATGAAAAGAAGAAATCCAAGAAGGCTAAAGGTAAGGAGAAAGTGAAGGATCAAAAGAAACCTGATCCAGCTAGAAAAGGAATTTGCTTCCATTGCAACAAGCCGGGTCACTGGAAGAGGAACTGCAAAGATTATCTTGCAGAGAAAAAGCAGAAGAAGCTTGGAGAAGCTTCGAATCCTAATCAAGGTTTGTTTATGATTGAAATTAATTTTTTTGAAAGTTAATCTTCTACTTGGATATTGGATACGAGCTGTGGTTCTCATATATGTAATAATATGTAGGGACTGGTCAGAAGTAGAAAGTTAATCAAGGATGAGGTCGTCCTACGAGTGGGAAATGGAGGAAAGGTTGTTGCATTAGCTGTAGGAAATTATTGTTTAGCATTGCCTACAGGCTAGTTAATTAATTTAAATAATTGTTATTTTGTCCTGAATATCATTAGAAACATTATTTAAATTTCTGTATTAGATATAGATGGTTTTGACATTATAATAAAGAACAACAGTTGTTATATTTATAATAATAATGTTTTATATGGTGTTGGTAATTTGCGAAATGGACTTTATATTATTGACTTGCATGAAAATATACTTCAAATTGAACAAACTAATAAAAGGAAAAGAGATGATAAAACAAGATTATCCAAGTTGTATAAGGATGGGATCTTAGAGATATCTGATTATGAATTATATCCAACTTGTGAATCTTGTCTCATGGGAAAAATGACTAAATCTCCTTTTAGTGGAAAAGGAGAAAGAGTTATAGAGTTGTTAGCATTAATACACACAGATGTATGTGGACCTATGACAACGACTGCACGAGGAGGGTATTCTTATTTTATTACATTCACTGATGATCACTCAAGATTTAGATGTGTATTTAATGAAATACAAATCTGAATCATTTGAAAAGTTCAAAGAGTTCAGAAGTGAAGTACAGAAACAAACTGGAAAAAGTATTAAGATTCTTTGATCAGATCGAGGTGGTGAATACTTAAGTAGTGAGTTTCTCAATTATCTCAGAGAAAATGGTATAATCTCACAATGGAATCCACCAGGGATGCCACGGCTCAATGGTGTATCTGAAAGGAGAAATCAAACATTGTTGGACATGGTTCGATCCATGATGAGCTTTACCGATCTTCCAGTTTCCTTTTGGGGATATGCTCTAGAATTGGCTGCATACCTACTTAACAAGGTACCTACCAAATTCGTCCCTAAAACTCCATATGAGATATGGACAGGGAGGAAACCAAATCTTAAGCATGTTAAGACTTGGGGTTGTCCAGCTTATGTCAAAAAGTTTTAAAATGATAAGCTACAGACTAGATCTGACAAGAGTAGATTGGTGGGATACCCTAAAGAAACATCAGAGTATTATTTCTATCATCCAACTGATCAAAATGTGTTTGATGCAAAACATGCTGCCTTCTTGGAAAAGGAGTTTATCCTTGAAAGGGTCAGTGGGAGTAAGATATATCTTGAAGAAATTTAAGAACCACAAAATACTACGGATCAAAGTCAGGTACCTAACCAAGTAGAAGAAACTATTGTAACACTCCCTATTCGTAAATCTGAAAGAGTACCGAAGATACCTGATAGGTATGGATTCGTCATAGAGGATGACGATGAGGTATTCATCATAGATGTTGATGATCCATTGAATTACAAATAGGCTACAAGTAGTAAAGACTTAGAGAAGTGGCAAGAAGCTATGAAATCCGAGATGGACTCCATGTATGAAAACCAAGTATGGTCTTTGGTTTCACCACCTGAAGGCATTAAGCCTATTGGGTGTAAATGGGTCTTTAAAAGAAAGACTGGTGCAGATGGAAAGGTAGATAAATATAAAGCACGACTAGTCGCAAAAGGTTTCAAACAAAGACAAGGAGTCGACTATGATGAAACCTTCTCAACAGTAGAGATGCTGAAGTCCATTCGAATTTTGCTTGCGATTGCAACTTACCACGACTATGAAATCAGGCAGATGGAAGTGAAAACGACCTTCCTTGATGGGAAACTTGAGGAGGATGTGTGTATAACATAGCTAGAGGGATTTGTTTCAACAGTTGGAACAAATCAAGTATGTAAGCTACAACGAACCATTTATAGATTAAAGCAAGCTTCTCATAAATAGAACATCCGTTTTGATGAGACAATCAAAAAGTTTAATTTTATCAAAAATGAGGATAAACCATGTGTGTAAAAGAAGGTTAGTGGGAGCACTGTTTCATTCCTTGTATTATATGTTGATGATATATTACTGATAGGGAATGATATTCATATGTTTCAATCGATTAAAATCTGGTTATCTAAACACTTCTCCATGAAGGACTTGGGAGAAGCATCCTATATTTTGGGGATAAAGATCTATAGAGATAGATCTAAAAGGATGCTTGGCTTGCCCCAAGGAACGTACATTGACTCAATGTTAAAGAGGTTGAGCATGGAAGATTCCAAAAGAGGTCTCATGTTGATGAGTCATGGAAAACATCTCTCCAAGAAACAGGCCCCAACGATACTTAAATTATCACTTTGTTAGTTGTTGACCATGTATACTTGCGTGTTGTGAGTAATTAGATTTTACCCAACAAGTATCTAATTACGCAAAACACGTAAGTATTCGTGGTCAAAAAGTAATAAAGTGATAAGTTGAGTATCGTTCCCACAGAGAATTATTTAATAAGAATTACCAATTACTAACATATGACCAATTTAATCTTATTTAAACAAATGATTTAATAATTTAATTTAAAATAATTAAATAAACTATTACTAACTATCCCTAGAATGAAACAAGATATTGAAGACTTGAGATTACAATTTCACTTATTGTTTCATTTAAATCAACACACTTCTTGTTAAGCCAAATTATTTATACTGGACTGTTAATCAAGAACACGAAAGTAAAATATGGCCATTTCTCAATGCACCATACTCATATCAAATCAAATCCACGGATGATAGAATCAATTTCAACACCCTAATTAACTAACCCACTATATATCTATGTGAATTACAATTAAAAAGGGTTTAAGTTCAAGTTCTTATTAGACTACATATGGCATAAAAGTGTATCTCTATCCTAAACACGAATCATGAATTCTATCCATACAGAAATCACAAACACATGCTATCATGATCAGATCTAAATCTATACTTAATCTCTCGAGTTCATATAGATTATCACGGTAATTGTTAGCTAGGAAATTAAGCAGTTAAAGACAAATCATAATAGACAATCCAAATATTGCTAATAAGACTAACAAAGAAGCATAACAAAGTAAACTACACAATAAGATCCATAGTAATCTCAAAATAGAGTTTAATTCATAATTGAACTATAATCCATCATCCACAATTGATTAAGCATTAAAAGATACAAATAGATAAGAAAAGAAATTAGAATTGAGATAAACAAATCTGCATTCTCTTGTTTCCAATTTGATTCTCCAATGATAATCAATAGCTTCAATCTTCAATTCTATTCTAATCTAGGGTTCCTAATCTTAGAAAGAAAGTAAAGAATAATTTAATAGAAATCTATCCCAAGAGGGATTTAATGGAGTCTTAGCACTAGCCTCCCAATCCAAGTTAAATTCAAGTATTTATAGTTCTAATGGACACCCTAGCATGTTAGGCAACTAAGAATCCTATTCTAACTCAAATTGAACATCAAATAACCCAAATTAGTTGTTTCCCCGCCGAATAGTGCGCCTCGCGCTATTCCTAGGCTATTTTGGACGCTACCTTGGCCATCTTGTAGTAGAGCTTATGGTGGCCCAATACATACTAATGCGATCACTACTACTTTTTTCTCACAGCACGTCCTTTAGTAAAACAGGCATAACGTTTTATCTGCTAGGAGTTACAGATTCTGTCTGTATTAAGGCGGAAATCGAGCTTGAGTTAGATGCTATGTAAATGGCAAGCATTACAACTCTTAACTTTGATATTTGTTGATAAAAAGGTCATAACTCTCACATCCGAACTCCGATTTGGATGATTCAGGATGTTCCGGAAAGCTTAGAAGTAGGTCTAAAATAAAATCCAAGTTTTAAGCCAAGAACATGCATCCAACTTGGTGTTAAAAGTCCTTCAATTTTCCCTTCTTGCATTTGCTAGCATATTTTAATCCAAAAGTTGTCCAAATTGCTTTCACTTGCTTCTTTGTGCCAATGTTGTATTATAGCCTACAAAATAACATAAAATGTATAAAAAGTAACTAAGAAACATGAATATAAACAACTAATTCAAGTAACAGATACCGAAGAAGTAGATATAAAACCTACTCATCAAATACCCCCAAACTTAAACCTTTGCTTGTCCTCAAGCAAAAACACAAAACAACAATGCTATGCAATGCAACTAATCTACATGCCTATAAATCCAGCAGTAATGACAGCAACAAGTTTATTCAACCGGCCTTAGAGAAATCAAGTAAACATGATAATACCTCATATCAAAACAAATTATTAACTTCCCAATCAATCATCAAATCTTAAACTGTTATCACTAATATAGTGCGTGTGTGCTCTACAACAATGTTAACTGATATAAAATCAAATTTCACACATAATAAGTCTCTTCGAAGGCATCATACAGTGTAAACTCAAGAAATCCAAAAACAAGCTAGATCCAACTAAAATTAAACAATTACTAATATCGAGGGTCCAACTGGGATACTTATGCTTCATTTTTCATCTATGGGGCTTTTTGCTCTTATTTCCCATTTTATTCATTTTTTATATATACACATAGCTATGCAATGTATTATTCCCTTAGGCTTTTCAATGCTAGCTTAACGAGCTTTCGACCATTAAGACCTTAGGGCGCTATGTGTAAAGACAATCCCCTCGGGCTTACTTACTCAAGTAACAAAGGCCACAAAACTAGACAAGCACGCCACGGTGTTTATTCATACTTTATTTTTTTCTTTTTCTTTTTTTGTCTTCCTTTTTTTCTTTTTTTTATAGCTTATATACCCCAAATATTCTCCCAAACTTAGGTTCTTATCTAACTTTAGTCATCACTACTTGTTCTTGTCATTCTTTCATTCAAACTAGCATTATCCTTTAGAGTCCCATTATGTATCAATTAAAACTCAATCAATCAACAAGTTTTTTTTATTGTGCTATCCTTATTATATCAGTTTTCCAACAGAAAAAGACTCAATTCATAACAAGAAATCACATCAAAGCTCTAATATTCAGTACTATACTTGTCTACCCAATTCCAATATCATCATCACCAAAACACAATCAGAAATATCAAACAATTTGGACTTATGCAAGATGTACTAAATGTTATATAAACATAGTAAACTAACTACTAATTTTTTAATTTTTCATTTTTTTTTCAAGAAACTGAATGCAAAAACTAAATGTAACTATATGAACTACAATATAAATAACTAATTATATGTAATATGACAGAAGCCTGGCCACTTCATTGCTAACTGCAACAAACCTCTTAGAGAAGAATTGAAGAGGAAATCAAATTCAAAGAAAGAATTCAAAGGCAACAAGAAGCTCCAGAAGAAAAACAAAGGTTTCGTGGTCGGAGGATCATGGAGTGACTCAGACAATGACATAACTCCTGAGTCTAGTGATGATGAGGATCCTCAAGTGGCAAATCTATGTCGAATGGCCAAACATGCAAAGGAAAAGAAAATCCATGACAATCATGAAGTAATTATAGATGAGGTATTCGACTTTAACTCTCCTTATGTAGATATTGATGACTTAAGAACTACACTACATGGCATAATATCTGATCTGCATCAATACATGAAGTGGTTTAGAGTTCTACCTAAAGATTATTCTCTTCTTCAAAGAGAGAAAGAGAAAGTTCAGGAAGAACTGGAAACAGCTCTTCTAAGCACTAACTCTCTCTCCAAACTTGAAGCTGAGAATACACTCTTTAAAATAGACCAATGAACTCAATACATAAAGAAAGTCAAATCTAACCTCCAAGATTGAGGAACTAGAAAAGACAATCTCAATGTGGAGTAGATCCTCTTCATCTATGGATTCCCTGATCTCCAGTCAGAGAAGTGCATCTGATAGAACAGGTTTAGGTTTTTGGGAATCCACCTCAGAAGCATATATGGAAAAGATAAAGGAAACTAACTCTAGTGATGTTTCAAATTTTAATAGAAGCATTACATTTGTTAAATTTTTACAGAAGAAACAACCAGTTCATCCCTGCTCTTCTGATTCAATTCATGTTCCTAGGTATAACAGATCCCATGTTGGCCTAGGATTCAGAAAAGAGAATAGTAACTTAGTCGCTACTCTCCAACCTCGAAGGATCGTAGAGTCGAGTAAAATCAACTCCACGAACCAACTGGGTAGGAATAGTAGAGTTAAGTTTCACTCTTCACAAATCATGAATCACAAGGATACATGAAAACAGAAGAGTCAGTTTAAAGGAAAGATTGACAAGAACCCACATAAGTCCAAATGGAGAAAGAATCCACATACACACGCAAGCATGCATCATGCTAGATGTTATGTATGTCATAACATTTGTTATAAGGTTGCAATATGCTACAATAACTCTCTGCATATCAAACCCAAAGTCAATCAGATTTGGGTTCCCAAGGGTACTAACAAGGTAGGACCCATGCAAGTATGGGTACCAAAATGAGAGTTTATTTTGCCACAGTAATAGATGTAAAACCCCAAATTTTACGAATAAAGAATTAATTTTCTCAAAATATTTTTTTTGAGAATTATGGTGTGGATTTGAGATAATGTTATAGTTGTAGGTAATATTTATAAATTTTGTAAAGTACGCAAGTTGTTATATAATATTCGATTTGTCGGGGAATATTCGTACAACGGCACAATCATTGGTGGACCCCACAACGGAATTATTGTCGAATTGAGAAAACGACAAAAATATTTTTATAAAAATAACGGCGGAAGTTTTACCGTTAACTGTTGAAACACCCGATGTTAAAAGTATAGGAATACGCGTGGTTGCATAGTAGCACACGGTATTGATTATTGATGCTTACGTGAGAAGTCACACAGTTTTGTTCAATTATTGCTTCAGTAATTGTTGCATAGTATCTCACATTATTAGATTTAATTGTTGTCGATATTTTAAATATTATTAAATCAATAATTGAGATGATAGAGTTATTAATATTATTATTTGCAATATTAACGATGTCTAGAGGTTCTGCCAATGAGAGGTTTGGTCACCTAATTACGCGCTAATAGGGAAAAATCTTTATTGGAAAGCCCCCTCATTCCTGGGATCGACTTGGTCGATTAATATTGTGAATTAAAAAATGATAATAAATGTTGTTAAATATATTAAGGTGTCTTTTTATGAAGTCAAGTTTAGTTTATATATATATATATATATATATATATATATATATATATTTTTGTTTTATTAGTATTATTAATATAATAAAACAAAAGCTTTTTATATAAAATGTAATACTTTTATAAAGTTATTTGTTTTATTAGACAATAATAATTAGAATATAATATATTTTATTATGCATAGTATTTTGCATAGTAAAATATTTTTATATAAAAAGAATACTTTTATAAAGTTATTTGTTTTATTAGACAATAATTAGAATATATTATATTTTATTATGCATAGTATTTGAATAGTGCTCGCATAATGTTTTGCATAGTAAAATATTTTTATATAAAATAGAATAATTTTATAAAGTTATTTGTTTTATTTGACATTAATTAGAATATATTATATTTTATTATGCATAGTGTTTGTATAATGCATGCATAGTGTTTTGCATGGTAAAATCTTTTTATATAAAATAGAATACTTTTATAAAGTTATTCGTTTTATTAGATTATAAATAGAATATATTATATTTTATTTAAAAGATTTTATTTTACTAGAATATTTTATTTATACTACATAGTAAATCAATATGGACTGTCCGTTTAAAAGTAAATCAATCCGGACCGTTCATGAATTAGTTACTATTCATTCCATTCTCCTATAAATAGAAGTTTATTCCTTCATTATTTCTTACGAATTCACTGAAACTCTAGAGAGAGAAACTATAGAGAGAAAGAAGAAAAGTATTCGGCTACCTCACTTTTCCTATATCCAGTTTTTTCTAAGGTAAGGGGTATAATTTCTTTCGTATTCATGAAGAGAACTTCTATTATTCCATTCTTTATTATTCTGTTGGAATAACCTGTATACGCAGGCTACCCTATATTTGGTGAAATTCTTCTGTTATTCCATTCTTTATTATTATGTTGGAATAACCTGTCTATGCGAAGTACCGCATACATGGTGAAAGTCTTTTGTTATTCCATTCTTTATTATTATGTTGAAATAACCTGTCTATGCGAAGTACCGCATACATTGTGAAATTCTTCTGTTATTCCATTCTTTGTTATTATGTTGTAATAACCTGTCTATGCGAAGTACCACATACATGGTAAAAATCTTCTATTATTCCATTCTTTATTATTATGTTGGAATAACCTGTCTATGCGAAGTACCGCATACATGGTGAAATTCTTCACTTATTCCATTATTTGTTATTCTGTTGGAACATTATGTATGTTCGTTTACGCATGACCTGGTTCAGTTATTTATTATTCTGTTGGAATATCCTGTCTGTGTGTTTACGCATGACCTAGTTCCGTTATTTATTATTCTGTTGAATATCTTGTATGTGCGTTTACACATAACCTGGTTCCGTTATTTATTATTCTATTAGGAATAAACTGTCTGTGCGATCTATCGCATGCATGGTGGATTCTTCTGTTATTCCATTCTTTATTATTATGTTGAAAGAACCTGTCTATGTAGATTACCACATGCATGGTGAATGATCCTTTGTATTCATTCTTTGTTAAATTGTGGAAATAATTTATATACGTGGATTACCGCATGGCGGGTGAAAATCCATTTGCAGTTTCATATATTCTATTATACTTAGTTGGTTAAAGTTTTGGATTCTATACTCCATGAAATTAGTAGAATATCCTGGATATTTGCGCTTCATCTAGTATTTTTTCGTGGAAATATTCTTCTGAGCATTCTTGAATTTTACTCCACAAAGCGGTATCATGTTGACAATTTGCACAATATTGGTTCCTGGATAAATTAATTCTTAAACTTGTTTTATTGAATTCTTATATCATTGTCATCATCCTCGTGTTTATATTATGTTGAAAGTCATCTGTGGCCTATAGTGCATAGATGAACTTGGTATGATTATGACCAGGAATTATTCGGTATAATCATGACCGTAATGTTATAAATGATGTGGTAAAAGTCCTTATTGGCCCGTAGTGCATTGATGGACAGTTGTTGGCATGATCATGACCATTGATGAATACACGAATATCCTTGACCCGTAGTGCATGGATAATTTATGGTTGTGATACTAATGAATATCCTCGGTAGTAGTACGTGGATGACGTGGATTATATATTGTCGAGTCCCAAATGATAAAAGTGATGAAAAATCTTTTAAATCATAGAAGATAGTAGATTTTATTCTCTACTTGACTCTTTTAATGGATTGCTTGTTTCGCTGCAGTTAAACACCATGTTTGCTATATTGTATCAGTTTAACACTGTTAAAGGCTAATGATAATTTATTCTGCATTATCTTAGTCATAATATTTATTACTGGGATATTTGAGCTCACCCTTTTGCTTTCATTGTTCTCTTCAGGAAATGAGAACGTAACAGGGACTAGTCGGGGAACGGAGTGATGGTCCAGATGATAGCATTAGTAGTCCTCACTATTCTATGAAATAGTGTGTTAATAAATGTATTGAGGACTTATTTTGAGTTTGAATACTTTTTAGAAGACAATATTTGTATTAAAACTCACAGCTCATGTTGTATATTTAAGATTGTATTTGTATTTTGTACCATGTATTTGGCGACTCAGAATATGTGATGTATACCTATTTTGGGGGTGTCACAGTTGGTATCAGAGCTTAGGGATATGATCCCTAGCTGAGATGTGAGACAAGAACTAGGAGGGGAAAGACGTGGAATTCCTTCGCTAGTATGACCTACCTAAGTTTATTTGCTATTTAATTGGTCGGTCAGAGTATAGGGATAATATGTGATATGTCAATAAACCCTTATTTTGTGACAGTGTTTGAAAATGGCATCTGAAAATATTGAGATAAGAAATGGAGCAAAATAATAAGACCGTATCACAATACGAGGCTAAATTTGCGGATTTATCTCGGTTTGCGTCCCACTTGGTTAATAATGAGGAGAGAATGTTTCTAAGAGGTTTGAAACCCAATATACGTCAATACCTCATTTCTCACAAACTTTGTTTATATTCAAATGTAGTGAATAGGGCTCAGTTATTGGAGCGCGATAATGAGCCAGCCAACGAAAGGATAACGAGCAACAACACTATAATAATCGTACGGCAGCAAATTCATTATCTAACAATGATAACCATCTTGGGGGAAATTATCATGCCAAGAATGGTAACCACTTCGGTGGTAATCATGGCCAAGATAATAGAAATGGAAATTTCAAGAAGAGAAGGTCATTTAGCTCGATTTTGTCGTGCACCAAAATCAAGTCCAGCTGGGATAGTGGCTCCAAAGGCGAATACGGACAAAACAAAGTCGGTGGTTTCAGGGAGAGCGTTTTTTGTGACTTCTCAAAAAGTGAGTAACCCGAACGAAGTTAGCATGGGTTAGTTAATTATAAATTTTGGCAAAGTCTATACCTTATTCGATACTAGTTCTACCCACTCTTATTTTATCTCTCTTGCTTGCGTTCAATGTTTAAATTTGACTCTAGAGAAGTTAGATTTTAACTTATTGGTTGAAACTTCATTAGGAGAAACCTTTGTTACCTCCACTGTTTATAAATCTTATTTGATTCATATTGACACTTTCACGTTACCTGTCGATCTTACACTTTCACGTTACTTCGTTATACTTTCACGTTACTTGCCTTTGATGTGATTTTAGGAATCGATTGGTTAACTACTCATCATGCTTTTTGTAAGGTTGTTAGCTTTCATATTCCTAACCAACCTGTTATGCGAATTCAAGCAACCAAACCCTAAAGTCAATCACTATTATATTAAGCCATAAGTAAAGAGCCATAAGCCTTTCGCTGGTGACTTCCTTGTGTAGAATGCACCAAAGACATACTTTCTGTAGGCGACGTCGTGAATGACGATGACAAGTTGATAGGTATCAATGTGACATGTTATCAAAGTCTTGGATGAGAGTCACAGTTTTGAATGATATTTCTATTGTTAATAAATTTCCTGATGTATTCTTGAAGACTTCTTAGCCTACCCCTAGAGCGTGAAATCGAATTTTGTATTGACCCCAGTACAAAACCCATTTCTAAAACCCTCAAGTATTTCTTTACCCAAAACGAACGTATAATGCACCAAACACGATGGCTCGAGCTGTTGAAGGTTACGACCATTCAATACTATCGTGGAAAAGCGAACGTGGTAACTGACGTGTTGAGTAGAAGATCGTGTGCATTTACGAGTAGGAATATACGAATCTATGTGAAGATAACGAATATATGATTAGAACCGACTTTAGTCGATTATGTTAAAGTTGCTAAAGCTACAGACCCGGAACTGATGAATACGAAGAAGAAGGTTCAAGAGGGCGTTATTTTAAAAGTAAGAGTTGCTGAAGAGAGGAAATCTCAACCCTCAATTTAATTGGCCCAATTGAAATCCTCGATCGAGTAGGAATTGTGGCCTATAGACTCGTTTTACCGCAAAGTATGTCGCGTGTTCATAATGTTTTTAACGTATCGATGCTACGTAAATATGTGGATGACCCGAACTACATTATTAAATTAGAACTAGACGATATAGCAGAAGATTTAACGTATGAGGAGATACGTGTTAAAATCTTGGATAAGAAGGATCGTATTCAACACTCAAAGGTTATACCTCAAGAGTTAGAATTTGAAAAAAAGTCAAGGTATCCTCACCTCTTCGGCATACCAGGTACGTACGTAAATTTCGACGGCAAAATTTCATAAGGAGGGGAGATTGTAAAACCCCAAATTTTACGAATAAAGATTTAATTTTTTTCAAAATATTTTTTTGAGAATTATGGTGTGGATTTGAGATAATGTTATAGTTGTGGGTAATATTTATAAATTTTTCAAAGTACGCAAGTTGTTATATAATATTCGATTGGTCGGGGAATATTTGTTTTAGCAGGGAATATTTGTACAACGACACAATCATTTATGGACCCCACAACGGAATTATTGTCGGATTGAGAAAATGACAAAAATATTTTTATAAAAATAACGGCGGAAGTTTTACCGTTAACTATTGAAACACTCGGTGTTAAAAGTACAGGAATATGCATGGTTGCATAGTAGCACACGGTATTGATTATTGATGCTTACGTGTGAAGTCACTCAGTTTTGTTCAATTATTGCTTCAGTAATTGTTGCATAGTATCTCACGTTATTAGATTCAATTGTTGTCGATATTTTATATATTATTAAATCAATAATTGAGATGACAGAGTTATTAATATTATTATTTGCAATATTAACGGTGTCTAGAAGTTCTGCCAATGAGAGGTTTGGTCACCTAATCATGCCATGATAGGAAAAATCTTTATTGAAAGCCCCTCTTTCCTCGGGAACGACACAGTCGATTAATATTGTGAATTATAATAATGATAATAAATGTTGTTAAATATATTGAGGTGTCTTTTTATGAAGTCGCTAAGTTTATATATATATATTATATAAATTTTGTTTTATTAGTATTATTAATGTAATAAAATAGAAAAGCTTTTTATATAAAACAAAATACTTTTATAAAGTTATTTATTTTATTAGACAATAATTAGAATATAATATATTTTATTATGCATAGTGTTTTGCATATAGTAAAATCTTTTTATATAAAATGTAATACTTTTATAAAGTTATTTGTTTTAGTAGAAATAATTAGAATATATAATATTTTATTATGATAATAGTATGTGCGTGTGTTTTTCATAATAAAATCTTTTTATATAAAATGTAATACTTTTATAAAGTTATTTGTTTTATTAGACAATAATTAGAATATATTATATTTTATTATTCATAGTATTTGTATAAAGGTATGATAGTGTTTTGGATAGTAAAATCTTTTTATATATAAAATGTAATACTTTTATAAAGTTATTCGCTTTTATTATATTATAAATAGAATATATTATATTTTATTTAAAAGATTTTGTTTTATTAGAATATTTTATTTATACTACATAGTAAATCAATATGGACCATCCGTTTAAAAGTAAATCAATCTGAATCGTTCATGAATTAGTTACTATTCATTCCATTCTCCTATAAATAGAAGCTCATTCTTTTATTATTTCTTACGAATTCACTAAACTCTAGAGAGAGAAACTATAGAGAGAAAGAAGAAAAGTATTCTGCTACCTCACTTTTCCTATATCTAGTTTCTTCTAAGGTAAGGGGTATTATTTCTTTCGTATTCATGAAGAGAACTTCTGTTATTCCATTCTTTATTATTCTGTTGGAATAACCTGTATATGCGGGCTACCCTATACTTGGTGAAATTCTTCGGTTATTCCATTCTTTATTATTATGTTGAATAACTCGCCTATGCCAAGTACCGCATACATGGTGAAATTCTTCTTCATATTCCATTCTTTATTATTATGTTGAATAACTCTGCCTATGCCAAGCACCGCATACATGGTGAAATTCTTCTTCATTATTCCATTCTTTATTATTATGTTGAAGAACTCGCCTATGCTAAGTACCGCATACATGGTGAAATTCTTCATTATTCCATTCTTTATTATTATGTTGTAATAACCTCGCTTACGCCAAGTACCACATACATGGTTAAATTCTTCATTTATTCCATTCTTTATTATTATGTTCGAATAACTCGCCATGCAAAGTACCGCATATATGGTGAAATTTTTCTCATTATTCCATTCTTTATTATTATGTTGAATAACTCGCCTACGTGAAGTATCACATACATGGTGAAATTCTTATGTTATTCCATTATTTATTATTATGTTGAATAACTCGCTATATCGCAATACCGCATACATGGTGAAATTCTTCATTATTCCATTCTTTATTATTATGTTGGAACATCATGTCTGCATGCGCGCACGCATGACCTAGTTCTCATTATTTATTATTCATTGAATACCTCGTTGTGTAATCGTATACGCATGAGCTGGTTCCGTTATTTATTATTCTGTTGGAATAACCTGTATACGCGGGCCACCCTATACTTGGTGAAATTCTTTTGTGATTCCATTCTTTATTATTATGTTGGAATAACTCCGCCTATGCCAAGTATCGCATACATGGTGAAATTCTTCATTATTCCATTCTTTATTATTATGTTGAATAACTCGCCATCTGCAAGTACCGCATACATGGTGAAATTCTTCATTTATTCCATTCTTTATTATTATGTTGAAGAACTCGCCTATTCAAGTACCGCATACATGGTGAAATTCTTCCATTATTCCATTCTTTATTATTATGTTGTAATAACTCGCTCATGCCAAGTACCACATAATGGTGAAATTCTTCCGTTATTCCATTCTTTATTATTATGTTGAATAACTCGCTCATGCATCAAGTACCGCATACATGGTGAAATTCTTCATTATTCCATTCTTTATTATTATGTTGAATAACTCGTCTATGCCAAGTACCGCATACATGGTGAAATTCTTCAGTTATTCCATTCTTTATTATTATGTTGTAATAACCTGTCTATGCGATGTACCGCATACATGGTGAAATTCTTCTGTTATTCCATTCTTTATTATTATGTTTGAATAACTCCGTATGCATGCCAAGTACCGCATACATGGTTAAATTCTTCATTATTCCATTCTTTATTATTATGTTGAACATCATGTCACCGCATGCTTACGCACGACCGTTATTACGTTATTTATTATTCTGTTGGAATATCCTGTCTGTTCGTTTACGCATGACCGGTTCCGTTATTTATTATTCTATTTGAATAAATCAGATATGCTGCTACCCCCTATACTTGGTGAAATTCTTCGCTTATTCCATATTTTATTATTATGTTGAATAACTCGCCATGTGAAGTACCGCATATATGGTGAAATTCTTCTGTTATTCCATTCTTTATTATTATGTTGGAATAACCTGTCTATTCGAAGTATCACATACATGGTGAAATTCTTCTATTATTCCATTATTTATTATTATGTTGGAATAACCTGTCTATTCGAAGTACCGCATACATGGTTAAATTCATCTGTTATTCCATTCTTTATTATTATGTTGGAACATCATGTCTGTGCGTTTACGCATGACCTGGTTCCGTTATTTATTATTCTGTTGGAATATCCTGTCTGTGCGTTTACGCATGACCTGGTTCCGTTATTTATTATTCTGTTGGAATAACCTGTATACGCGGGCTACCCTATACTTGGTGAAATTCTTCTGTTATTCCATTCTTTATTAATATGTTGAATAACCTGTCTATGCGAAGTACCGCATACATGGTGAAATTCTTCATTATTCCATTCTTTATTATTATGTTGTAATAACCTGCCTACATCTGGTACCACATACATGGTGAAATTCTTCATTATTCCATTCTTTATTATTATGTTGGAATAACTTTTTTACATATGCTGAAGTACCACATACATGGTGAAATTCTTTTGTTATTCCATTCTTTATTATTATGTTGGAATAACCTGTCTATGCGAAGTACCGCATACATGGTGAAATTCTTCAGTTATTCCATTCTTTATTATTATGTTGGAATAACCTGTCTATGCGAAGTACCGCATATATGGTGAAATTCTTCTGTTATTCCATTCTTTATTATTATGTTGGAATAACCTGTCTATGCGAAGTATCCCATACATGGTGAAATTCTTCTGTTATTCCATTATTTATTATTATGTTGGAATAACCTGTCTATGCGAAGTACCGCATACATGGTGAAATTCTTCTGTTATTCCATTCTTTATTATTATGTTGGAACATCCTGTCTGTGCGTTTACGCATGACCTGGTTCCGTTATTTATTATTCAATTGAAATAACCTGTATACGCGGGCTATCCTGTCTATGCGTTCACGCATGACCTGGTTCCGTTATTTATTATTCTGTTGGAATAACCTGTAAACGCGGGCTACCCTATACTTGGTGAAATTCTTTTGTTATTCCATTCTTTATTAATATGTTGAATAACTTTGTTTATACTGGCAGTACCGCATACGTGGTGAAATTCTTCATTATTCCATTCTTTATTATTCTCTTGGAATAACTCAGATATACGCTGCTACCCTATACTTGGTGAAATTCTTCATTATTCCATTCTTTATTATTATGTTGAATAACTCGCCTATGCATGGCACCGCATACATGGTGAAATTCTTCATTATTCCATTCTTTATTATTATGTTGAATAACTCCGCCTACGCCAAGTACCGCATACATGGTGAAATTCTTCAGTTATTCCATTCTTTATTATTATGTTGGAAGAACCTGTCTATGCGAAGTACCGCATACATGGTGAAATTCTTCAGTTATTCCATTCTTTATTATTATGTTGTAATAACCTGTCTATGCGAAGTACCACATACATGGTTAAATTCTTCTGTTATTCCATTCTTTATTATTATGTTCGAATAACCTGTCTATGCAAAGTACCGCATATATGGTGAAATTTTTCTGTTATTCCATTCTTTATTATTATGTTGGAATAACCTGTCTATGTGAAGTATCACATACATGGTGAAATTCTTATGTTATTCCATTATTTATTATTATGTTGGAATAACCTGTCTATGCGAAGTACCGCATACATGGTGAAATTCTTCTGTTATTCCATTCTTTATTATTATGTTGGAACATCATGTCTGCAATCGCTTACGCACGACCTAGTTCTCATTATTTATTATTCAGGTGAATACCTGTTTCAGGCGATACGCAAATTTAAATTATTCCGTTATTTATTATTCTGTTGGAATAACCTGTATACGCGGGCTACCCTATACTTGGTGAAATTCTTCTGTTATTCCATTCTTTATTAATATGTTGGAATAACCTGTCTATGCGAAGTACCGCATACATGGTGAAATTCTTCTGTTATTCCATTCTTTATTATTATGTTGAATAACTCGCCTATGCCTTTAACCGCATACATGGTGAAATTCTTCTGTTATTCCATTCTTTATTATTATGTTGGAAGAACCTGTCTATGCGAAGTACCGCATACATGGTGAAATTCTTCTGTTATTCCATTCTTTATTATTATGTTGTAATAACCTGTCTATGCGAAGTACCACATACATGGTGAAATTCTTCTGTTATTCCATTCTTTATTATTATGTTGGAATAACCTGTCTATGCGAAGTACCGCATACATGGTGAAATTCTTCTGTTATTCCATTCTTTATTATTATGTTGAATAACCTGTCTATGCGAAGTACCGCATACATGGTGAAATTCTTCTGTTATTCCATTCTTATTATTATGTTGTAATAACTCGCCTGGCGCGATGTACCGCATACATGGTGAAATTCTTCTCATTATTCCATTCTTTATTATTATGTCGAATAACTCCGTCTATGCTAAGTACCGCATACATGGTTAAATTCTTCATTATTCCATTCTTTATTATTATGTTGAACATCATGTCTCGCTTAGCACGCATGACCGTTACGTTATTTATTATTCTCGCTGAATATCCTCGTCTGCTCGCTTACGCACGACTCGTTCCGTTATTTATTATTCTATTTGAATAACCTGTATATGCGGGCTACCCTATACTTGGTGAAATTCTTCAGTTATTCCATATTTTATTATTATGTTGGAATAACCTGTCTATGTGAAGTACCGCATATATGGTGAAATTCTTCTGTTATTCCATTCTTTATTATTATGTTGGAATAACCTGTCTATTCGAAGTATCACATACATGGTGAAATTCTTCTATTATTCCATTATTTATTATTATGTTGGAATAACCTGTCTATGCGAAGTACCGCATACATGGTTAAATTCATCTGTTATTCCATTCTTTATTATTATGTTGGAACATCATGTCATGTCGCTTTATGCACGACTTCTGTTTTCGTTATTTATTATTCTGCTGAATATCCTCGCTCGCTCGCTTACGCATGACCGGTTCCGTTATTTATTATTCTGGCTGAATAACTCAGATACGCTGCTACCCCTATACTTGGTGAAATTCTTCATTATTCAATTCTTTATTAATATGTTGAATAACTCGTCTATGCGAAGTACCGCATACATGGTGAAATTCTTCTGTTATTCCATTCTTTATTATTATGTTGTAATAACCTGTCTATGCGAAGTACCACATACATGGTGAAATTCTTCTGTTATTCCATTCTTTATTATTATGTTGGAATAACCTGTCTATGCGAAGTACCGCATACATGGTGAAATTCTTCAGTTATTCCATTCTTTATTATTATGTTGGAATAACCTGTCTATGCGAAGTACCGCATACATGGTGAAATTCTTCAATTATTCCATTCTTTATTATTATGTTGGAATAACCTGTCTATGCGAAGTACCGCATATATGGTGAAATTCTTCTGTTATTCCATTCTTTATTATTATGTTGGAATAACCTGTCTATGCGAAGTATCCCATACATGGTGAAATTCTTCTGTTATTCCATTATTTATTATTATGTTGAATAACTCGCTCATATGTGAAGTACCGCATACATGGTGAAATTCTTCTCATTATTCAATTCTTTATTATTATGTTGAACATCCCGTCTCGCGCGCGCTTACGCATGACCGACTTCTTCCGTTATTTATTATTCAATTGAAATAACCTGTATACGCGGGCTATCCTGTCTATGCGTTCACGCATGACCTGGTTCCGTTATTTATTATTCTGTTGGAATAACCTGTATACGCGGGCTACCCTATACTTGGTGAAATTCTTTTGTTATTCCATTCTTTATTAATATGTTGGAATAACCTGTTTATACGAAGTACCGCATACGTGGTGAAATTCTTCTGTTATTCCATTCTTTATTATTATGTTGGAATATCCCGTCTATGCGAAGTACCGTATACATGGTGAAATTCTTCTGTTATTCCATTCTTTATTATTATGTTGGAAGAACATGTCTATGCGAAGTACCGCATACGTGGTGAAATTCTTCTGTTATTCCATTCTTTATTATTATGTTGTAATAACCTGTCTATGCGAAGTACCACATACATGGTGAAATTCTTCTGTTATTCCATTCTTTATTATTATATTGAATAACTCATGCCTCATGCTAAGTACCGCATACACATGGTGAAATTCTTCTCGTTATTCCATTCTTTATTATTATGTTGAATAACTCGCCTATGCGGCACCGCATACACGGTGAAATTCTTCATTATTCCATTCTTTATTATTATGTTAGAACATCCCGCTGTACGCTTACGCATGACCGTTAGTTATTTATTATTCTGCTGGAATATCCCGTCATGCGCTTACGCATTTACCCGGTTCCGTTATTTATTATTCTCGTAGGAATAACTCAGATACGCTGCTACCCTATACTTGGTGAAATTCTTTTGTTATTCCATTCTTTATTATTATGTTGAATAACTCGCCTATGCTAAATACCGCATACATGGTTAAATTCTTCATTATTCCATTCTTTATTATTATGTTGAACATCATGTGCGTGCGTTTTATGCATGAAATTTTCCATTTCCATTATTTATTATTCTCGTTGGAATATCCTCGCTCGTTAGCTTACGCACGACTCGGTTCCTAGATTTATTATTCGTTTAGAATAACCTCTTATCTGTGCGCCACCACCCAATACTTGGTGAAATTCTTTTGTGATTCCATTCTTTATTAATATGTTGGAATAACCTGTCTATGCAAAGTATCGCATACATGGTAAAATTCTTCTGTTATTCCATTATTTATTATTATCTTGGAAGAACCTGTCTATGCGAAGTACCGCATAGATGGTGAAATTCTTCTGTTATTCCATTCTTTAATATTATGTTGTAATAACCTGTCTGTGCGAAGTACAACATACATGGTGAAATTCTTCTGTTATTCCATTCTTTATTATTATGTTGGAATAACTCGTACATCAAGTACCGTATACATGGTGAAATTCTTCATTATTCCATTCTTTATTATTATGTTGAAGAACTCGCTCATGCCAAGTACACCGCATACATGGTGAAATTCTTCTGTTATTCCATTCTTTATTATTATGTTGTAATAACCTGTCTATGCGAAGTACCACATACATGGTGAAATTCTTCTGTTATTCCATTCTTTATTATTATGTTGGAATAACCTGTCTATGCGATGTACCGCATACATGATGAAATTCTTCTGTTATTCCATTCTTTATTATTATGTTGGAACATCTTGTCTGTGCATTTACGCATGACCTGGTTCCGTTATTTATTATTCTGTTGGAATATCCTGTCTGTTCGTTTACGCATGACCTGGTTCCGTTATTTATTATTCTGTTTGAATAACCTGTATACGCGGGCTACCCTATACTTGGTGAAATTCTTCAGTTATTCCATTCTTTATTATTATGTTGAATAACTCGCCTATGTGAAGTACCGCATATATGGTGAAATTCTTCTATTATTCCATTCTTTATTATTATGTTGAATAACTCCGCTTATGCCAAGTATCACATACATGGTGAAATTCTTCTATTATTCCATCATTTATTATTATGTTGAATAACTCTGCCTCATAATGGCACCGCATACATGGTTAAATTCTTCATTATTCCATTCTTTATTATTATGTTGAACATCATGTCTACGCTATGTTTATGTATTCGGTTTCGTTATTTATTATTCCGCTTGGAATATCCCGTACGCTCGCTTACGCACGACCGGGTTCCGTTATTTATTATTCTCGCTGAATAACTCAGATACGCTGCCAAGCTACCCTATACTTGGTGAAATTCTTCTGTTATTCAATTCTTTATTAATATGTTGGAATAACCTGTCTATGCGAAGTACCGCATACATGGTGAAATTCTTCTGTTATTCCATTCTTTATTATTATGTTGTAATAACCTGTCTATGCGAAGTACCACATACATGGTGAAATTCTTCTGTTATTCCATTCTTTATTATTATGTTGAATAACTTTTATCATGCTGGTACCGCATACTATGGTGAAATTCTTCATTATTCCATTCTTTATTATTATGTTGAATAACCTGTCTATGCAAAGCAATCGCCGCATACATGGTAAAATTCTTCATTATTCCATTCTTTATTATTATGTTGAATAACTTTTAATATGCCAAGTACCGCATACATGGTGAAATTCTTCAATTATTCCATTCTTTATTATTATGTTGAATAACTCATGCCTCACAAGTCTATAAGTACCGCATATATAGTGAAATTCTTCCGTTATTCCATTCTTTATTATTATGTTGAATAACCTGCTCATGCTAAGTATCCCATACATGGTGAAATTCTTCATTATTCCATTATTTATTATTACGACGAATAACTAACTCATACATCTGATACCGCATACATGGTGAAATTCTTCTGTTATTCTATTCTTTATTATTATGTTGGAATAACTCGTCTATGCGAAGTATCCCATACATGGTGAAATTCTTCTGTTATTCCATTATTTATTATTATGTCGGAATAACCTGTCTATGCGAAGTACCGCATACATGGTGAAATTCTTCTATTATTCCATTCTTTATTATAATGTTGGAACATCCTGTCTGTGCGTTTACGCATGACCTGGTTCCGTTATTTATTATTCAATTGAAATAACTCAGATATCGCGGGCTATCCATTCTATTATGCTCACGCACGCATGACCGTTCCGTTATTTATTATTCCATTCGTTGAATAACTCAGATACGCTGCTACCCTATACTTGGTGAAATTCTTTTGTTATTCCATTCTTTATTAATATGTTGAATAACCTGGCTCAAGGCAAAGTACCGCATACGTGGGTGAAATTCTTCTTTATTCCATTCTTTATTATTATGTTGAATATCCCGCTCATGCTAAGTACCGCATACATGGTGAAATTCTTTTGTTATTCCATTCTTTATTATTATGTTGGAAGAACATGTCTATGCGAAGTACCGCATACATGGTGAAATTCTTCTTTTATTCCATTCTTTATTATTATGTTGTAATAACTCGTTTATTCAAGTACCACATACATGGTGAAATTCTTCATTATTCCATTCTTTATTATTATATTGAATAACTCGCCTATGCCAAGTACCGCATACATGGTGAAATTCTTCTATTATTCCATTCTTTATTATTATATTGAATAACTCACATGCGCAAGTACCGCATACACGGTGAAATTCTTCTCGTTATTCCATTCTTTATTATTATGTTAGAACATCCCGCCCGCGTGCGTTACGCATGACTGTTCCGTTATTTATTATTCATTGGAATATCCTCGCCAGCGCTTACGCACGACCGGTTCCGTTATTTATTATTCCGTAGGAATAACTTTTGTATACGCCAAGCTACCCTATACTTGGTGAAATTCTTCATATTCCATTCTTTATTATTATGTTGGAATAACTCGCCTCATGCAAGTACCGCATACATGGTTAAATTCTTCCGTTATTCCATTCTTTATTATTATGTTGGAACATCATGTCCGCGCGCTTATGCACGACCAATTACGTTATTTATTATTCTGCTGAATATCCTCGTCATTCGCTTTCTGTGCACGACCGGTTTCCGTTATTTATTATTCTGTTGGAATAACCTGTATACGCGGGCTACCCTATACTTGGTGAAATTCTTCTGTTATTCAATTCATTATTAATATGTTGGAATAACCTGTCTATGCGAAGTACCGCATACATGGTGAAATTTTTCTATTATTCCATTCTTTATTATTATGTTGTAATAACCTGTCTATGCGAAGTACCACATACATGGTGAAATTCTTCTGTTATTCCATTCTTTATTATTATGTTGGAATAACCTGTCTATGCGAAGTACCGCATACTTGGTGAAATTCTTCAGTTATTCCATTCTTTATTATTATGTTGAATAACTCATCTATGCTGGCACCGCATATATGGTGAAATTCTTCGATTATTCCATTCTTTATTATTATGTTGAAATAACTCCGTCTATGCGAAGTACCGCATATATAGTGAAATTCTTCAGTTATTCCATTCTTTATTATTATGTTGGAATAACCTGTCTATGCGAAGTATTCCATACATGGTGAAATTCTTCAGTTATTCCATTATTTATTATTATATTGGAATAACTCGCTTATGCTGAGTACCGCATACATGGTGAAATTCTTCGCTTATTCCATTCTTTATTATTATGTTGAAATACTCCGCCTATGCTGGTACCGCATTTATGTGAAATTCTTCATATTCCATTCTTTATTATTATGTTGAATAACCCGCCTACATGCTGAGTATTCCATACATGGTGAAATTCTTCATTATTCCATTATTTATTATTATGTTGAATAACTCGCCTCATGCTAAGTACCGCATATATGGGTGAAATTCTTCTTATATTCCATTCTTTATTATTATGTTGGAATAACTCGCCTACGCTGGTACCGCGCATATGGTGAAATTCTTCATTATTCCATTCTTTATTATTATGTTGAATATCCCGCCTATCATGCTAAGTACCGCATACATGGTGAAATTCTTCTCATTATTCCATTCTTTATTATTATGTTGAAGAATATGTCTATGCCAAGCACCGCATACATGGTGAAATTCTTCCATTATTCCATTCTTTATTATTATATTTGAATAACTCATTTCATGCTCAAGTACCGCATACATGGTGAAATTCTTCCGTTATTCCATTCTTTATTATTATGTTGAATAACTCGCCTCATGCTGGCTTAACCGCATACATGGTGAAATTCTTTTGTTATTCCATTCTTTATTATTATGTTGAACATCCATGCCTGCGCAAGGCTACGCATGACCGTTCCGTTATTTATTATTCTGTTGGAATATCCTGTCTGTACGTTTACGCATGACCTGGTTCCGTTATTTATTATTCTGTAGGAATAGCCTGTATATGCGGCTACCCTATACTTGGTGAAATTCTTCTGTTATTCCATTCTTTATTATTATGTTGGAATAACCTGTCTATGCGAAGTACCGCATACATGGTGAAATTCTTCTGTTATTCCATTCTTTATTATTATGTTGAATAACTCGCCCATGCCAAGTACCGCATACATGGTGAAATTCTTCATTATTCCATTCTTTATTATTATGTTGAATAACTCGTCATCATGCAAGTACCGCATACATGGTGAAATTCTTTTCTTATTCCATTCTTTATTATTATGTTGTAATAACCTGTCTATGTGAAGTACCACATACATGGTAAAATTCTTCTGTTATTCCATTCTTTATTATTATGTTGGAATAACCTGCTCATCCGGTACCGTGATACACGGTGAAATTCTTCGCTTATTCCATTCTTTATTATTATGTTGAAATAACTCTGCTCATGCCAAGTACCACATATATATATGGTGAAATTCTTCTGTTATTCTATTCTTTATTATTATGTTGGAATAACTCGTCTATGCGAAGTATCCCATACATGGTGATATTCTTCTGTTATTCCATTATTTATTATTATGTCGGAATAACCTGTCTATGCGGAGTACCGCATACATGGTGAAATTCTTCTATTATTCCATTCTTTATTATAATGTTGAACATCCCGTCTCCACATGCGTGCTTTCTGCGCACGACCGTTCCGTTATTTATTATTCAATTGAAATAACTCAGATATCGCGGCTATCATGCCTATGCGCTCACGCACGACCGGTTCCGTTATTTATTATTCTTATTGAATAACTCAGATACGCTGCTACCCCATACTTGTGAAATTCTTTTTATTATTCCATTCTTTATTAATATGTTGAATAACTCGTCTATACGGGTACCGCATACGTGGTGAAATTTCTTCTATTATTCCATTCTTTATTATTATGTTGAATATCCTGCCTATGCGGGTACCGCATACATGGTGAAATTCTTCGTTATTCCATTCTTTATTATTATGTTGAAGAATATGTCTATGCTGGTACCGCATACATGGTGAAATTCTTCTCATATTCTATTCTTTATTATTATGTTGTAATAACTCGCTCTACATGCTAAGTACCACATACATGGTGAAATTCTTCGTTATTCCATTCTTTATTATTATATTGAATAACTCTGCCATCTAAGTACCGCATACATCGGTGAAATTCTTCATATTCCATTCTTTATTATTATGTTGAATAACTCGCCTATGCTAAGTACCGCATACATGTGGAAATTCTTCATTATTCCATTCTTTATTATTATGTTAGAACATCCCGCCATGCGCGCTATTACGCACGACCGGTTTCCGTTATTTATTATTCTCGTTGGAATATCCTCATCATGCGCTTACGCATGACCGGGTTCCGTTATTTATTATTCCGTAGGAATAAGGAATAACTCAGATACGCTGCTACCCTATACTTGGTGAAATTCTTCATTATTCCATTCTTTATTATTATGTTGAATAACCTTTCTATGCGAAATACCGCATACATGGTGAAATTCTTCTCATTATTCCATTCTTTATTATTATGTTGAATAACTCCGCCTACATCGGCACCGCATACATGGTTAAATTCTTCTCATTATTCCATTATTTATTATTATGTTGGAACATCACGTCTGCACGCTTTCTGCACGACCGGTTCCGTTATTTATTATTCATTGGAATATCCCGCCTGCTCGCTTACGCATTGACCGTTCCGTTATTTATTATTCTTATGTTGAATAACTCAGATACGCTGCTATCCTATACTTGGTGAAATTCTTCATTATTCAATTCTTTATTAATATGTTGAATAACCTGCCTATGCGGCAATCGCATACATGGTGAAATTCTTCTATTATTCCAATCTTTATTATTATGTTGTAATAACCTGTCTATGCGAAGTACCACATACATGGTGAAATTCTTCATTATTCCATTCTTTATTATTATGTTGAATAACCTTTTTATACATGCATCATAATTGGTGAAATTCTTCATTTATTCCATTCTTTATTATTATGTTGAATAACTCTGCTTGGCATGCCAAGTACCGCATATATGGTGAAATTCTTCAGTTATTCCATTCTTTATTATTATGTTGAAATAACCTGTCTATGCTAAGTACCGCATATATGGTGAAATTCTTCTGTTATTCCATTCTTTATTATTATGTTGGAATAACCCGTCTATGCGAAGTATTCCATACATGGTGAAATTCTTCTGTTATTCCATTATTTATTATTATGTTGGAATAACCTGTCGATGCGAAGTACCGCATACATGGTGAAATTCTTCTGTTATTCCATTCTTTATTATTATGTTGGAATATCCCGTCTATGCGAAGTACCGCATACATGGTGAAATTCTTCTGTTATTCCATTCTTTATTATTATGTTGGAAGAACATGTCTATGCGAAGTACCGTATACATGGTGAAATTCTTCTGTTATTCCATTCTTTCTTTTTATGTTGTAATAACCTATCTATGCGAAGTACCACATACATTGTGAAATTCTTCTGTTATTCCATTCTTTATTATTATATTTGAATAACCTGTCAATGCGAAGTACCGCATACATGGTGAAATTCTTCAGTTATTCCATTCTTTATTATTATGTTGAATAACTCATACATCTGAAGTACCGCATACATGGTGAAATTCTTTTGTTATTCCATTCTTTATTATTATGTTGAACATCCGTCATGCGCTGCTTACGCATGACCGTTCCGTTATTTATTATTACGCTGAATATCCTGTCTGCATGCGCTTGCATTTACCTGGTTCCGTTATTTATTATTCTGTAGGAATAACTCAGATACGCTGCTACCCTATACTTGGTGAAATTCTTCTATTATTCCATTCTTTATTATTATGTTGAATAACATGTCTATCTGCAAGTACCGCATACACGGTGAAATTCTTTCATTATTCCATTCTTTATTATTGTGTTGAATAACTCGCCTATCTGCCAAGTACCGCATACATGGTGAAATTCTTCTGTTATTCCATTCTTTATTATTATGTTGTAATAACCTGTCTATGCGAAGTACCACATACATGGTAAAATTCTTCTGTTATTCCATTCTTTATTATTATGTTGGAATAACCTGTCTATACGAAGTACCGCATACATGGTAAAATTCTTCTGTTATTCCATTCTTTATTATTATGTAGGAAGAACATGTTTATGCGAAGTACCACATACATGGTGAAATTCTTCTATTATTCCATTCTTTATTATTATGTTGGAATAACTTGTCTATGCGAAGTACCGCATACATCGTGAAATTTTTCTGTTATTCCATTCTTTATTATTATCTTAAAAGAACCTGTCTATGAGAAGTACCACATACATGGTGAAATTCTTCTGTTATTCCATTCTTTATTATTATGTTGTAATAACATGTCTATGCGAAGTACCACATACATGGTGAAATTCTTCTGTTATTCCATTCTTTATTATTATATTGGAAGAACCTGTCTATGCGAAGTACCGCATACATGGTGAAATTCTTCTGTTATTCAATTCTTTATTATTATTTGAAGAACTCGCCATGCATCGCACCGCATACATGGTGAAATTCTTCTGTTATTCCATTCTTTATTATTATGTTGTAATAACCTGTCTATGCGAAGTACCACAACTACAAGAAAAAGGCCTATCAGCGAGCAATTATATCAGCGACCGCATATCCGGTCGCTGATAGTCTTAATAGCGACCGATATCGTGACCATATTATATTCCAACAAGCTAGTGACATCAATGACCGATCATGCGGTCGCTTTCTTCGTCAGCTAGAACAAATTTCTCACCCAAAATTTGGCAAGAAATGTCATGGCGCGTAGTTTTTTATGACAACATATCATCGTGATCGCATGCGTCGCCGATAAGTCCATGTCATTAGAAATCGGCAACATCGCGACAAGTGATCACCGATCGGTCACCGATCCTTGTAATCTATCGCCTTTTAGCTCGGCGAAGAGCAGAATCGAAAAGGAAAAATAAGAGGGAGACCGAATAGGGAGAAGAGGAAGAAGGGGGAAAAGAAGGAGAAGAGGAAATCTCGTTGTTGTTGTGCGATTGGGTTGGCTTTCTCCTTCAATTGGTGTTAGGTACCAAATTATATAACAAATATTTGATATATATATATATATATGTGTGTGTGTGTGTGTGTGTGTGTGTGTGTTATGTTATGTCTGAATATTTGGGTTTTTCTTCTTCTTTTCGGCTACTGTAGCTTGTGGGTTTCGATTGAATGCGATTTTTTGTTAATTTATGTGGTTCAAATGTTTGATTGAATGTATTAGTCTCCAATGTTAGTATAATGGGTTAGTCTCTAATGTTAATATTTTTTATATAATGTTGGTATTTGTGTTTGGCACTTGGAATTATTTTGTATAATGTTAGTCTCTAATGTTAATATTTTTTGTATAATGTTAGTATAATTGGTTAGTCTCTAATGTTAATATTTTTGTATAATATTGGTATTTGTGGTTTATGAGTTGGTATTTGTGTTTGGCACTTGGAATTATTTTGTATAATGTTAGTCTCTAATGTTAATATTTTTTTGTATAATGTTAGTATAATGGGTTAGTCTCTAATGTTAATATTTTTTGTATAATGTTGGTATTTGTGGTTCATGAGTTGATATTTGTGTTTGACACTTGGAATTATTATAGATTTCATACCTCTTCGTAGATATCTTTGTGGTCCAAATCTTGTTGGGTAGGGTAGGAGGATAATTAGATTGACAAAATTTATGCTTAAGCATTTATTTCCCACCCAATGGCTTGTTGATTTCTAATGTAATCGTATTTGGGTTATTCCTAGGTCACACGCTAGGGGTGAGTTGGGTCTATATATAATTGTGAGCGCAAGGACCAATGCTATATACTTTTAAATAAGAGGAGATGATATCAAATCAATTAGTTGCACTTACATTAATAAATGTCAAACCACCAACATTGAGTCTAATATCCAATTGGTCTTTAAAATGATGTAGGGATTTTAAACTAAGTGATCCACTAGAGCCTTTAAGGGACTATTGAGTGATGGGTCGGCCTTGGGGTCATGAGGCCATACGAGGCCATGCCAAGCTTAGCCAAGCCTTTACGGGCCAATCAATGAATTTAAGAAAGAGAGATTCAAAATGGGTATAACCCTAAAGGGGTATGAAACTTTTGGGATAATCAATGAATTTAAGAAAGAGAGATTCTTTTATGAGTCGATTGATACCTATATGTATATATATACACACACATACATCATATATGTATAATTTTATAAGAATATATACACACACTTTACACCACAAGAATAATTTGGGAACATGCATGATTAGGTTTCATGTTTTAATATGAGATTATCTAAAGTTGGATAATTTGTTATTACTGAATAACAGTTGCTGAAATTTGGAAAATTTTTGAATATAAAATTACTGCTGAATATATTTTTGCTGAAATTTAAATAAATTGTTGTTGATATTGCTGAAATTGGGATAATTTTTGGGCTTCTTATTGTAAGTCATAAATAAGTCAAATGGCCATATAACTTGAACATGAGTATAACATAAAACATGAGTAACCTTAAGTAAACAATTTTTTTCATATATAAGTCAAATGGCCATATAACTTGAACATGAGTATAACATAAAACATAACTAGGAATGAAGTTTGGTGATTCTAAAAGTAACCTTAAGTAACTTAAATATACACGCCTAGACTATCCTAGTGGCCTAGACTATCCTATCCTATTGTCCTTTTGTTTACATACAATTACATATCCTGATGTTCTCTATATCCCTGACATGTTTATGTACCTTTCATTTATAACTTATACTAACATCCTAAATTTTTATTTATAGATGTCTTCCGAACTCACGCAAAGACGAAAAGCGCGGGTTGGGTGAGGCCCTAATCATGTGTCAAGGCCCCGCTAATCCGGATGATCGCATTCTTATACGTGATCCGTCCTCCTCCGTGATAAAGACGTAAGTTAAACATCGTGTATATATATATATAAGGGTTGAATATTTTCATTTTTATAAATATAGTAGTGATTTAAATGTAAGGGTTTTAATATAAATTATTGTATATTGTAGTGATTTTCAAGATAGTAAAATTGTGAAGTGCATTTCATAATTATAAGCTTACGTAATCGGCCTATGCCAAGGATTACACGGGCGAAAGCACACCTCTCGCCCATAAGGATCTGATTTAATTTGAATTTCGTATATATTTTTGATCACTCGATAGATAATACATAGTTAATCAAATAATATTGTTTAGTAATATAACAGCTTTTATTATTATTATTGTTGTTTTATTTGCGTAAACGATATAGATGGGACGACGCTTACGTCATCGCTTATTCGATACACTTCGCGTAAGTGCTGCATTGCACCTAAAGATAATTTGAACAAGGAACGACAAAAAGCCTGCATAAATGCCGAGATTGACCATCCAGATGTGGTGAGCAAGATATGCATGAAAGATAGCCCCTGGTGAAAGCGCACAGCCCATATGGGTGCAGATGTGTGACCAAGGAGAGAGTCGGGTCAAGAGGCGCAAGACCGCCTCCGAAACAGATCCTCGTGTGTATCATACTACGAGAAGGCAAAAGGCACGACGGGGCGGCAGATATCACAATTGCAAAGACATTCATTGCCGCTGTGGTACGTATGTTATGTTTACAGTCATCTTTTGTAGCTAAAATATCATATGTTTACATAATAATATGAGAAAATGAACTATAGGAGTCTCAGTCTCAAGGTCAACCTATCAATTGGTTGGATGTGTATGTGGCCACCCGCGATGGTCTACTTGAAGCTGTTCAGATAGCGGTAATAAGTTCACTTTATCCTAATATGTTGTTTATAAATTGTAACGACCTTCTTTTAGTATTTTTTTATTTATTTTAACTATTTAATTGTTCATCTTCCGACAGACACTTATAAGGGCTTAATGAACGAGCGCTATCCTCAAGGCACCCCTGCGTCTGGTCGATTGATCAAGAATTATGGGAGAGGCGTCCCCATCGTGAAGAAAAATTATGTCAAAGGCCAAGGACAAAGACGACGCCTCGACCATCATCGGTGTACGGCAACTCTCGCCACCCGCCTACACAATCATCAAAGTTATCCAAATTATCATACTCCTGCCGATCGTGTGAGAGCGATCTGTCAGATCGTGATCTTCTTCAGATATCAAGGCGGGCATCTGCAGCCTCTCGAGTCCCGGATGAGTTGGCGGAGGCGATGGCGGCGGCAGTAGGAGCGGGGAGCAAAGCGACAACAACAAGAGCGGTATATATATATATCGCTTTATTGTTTAGCTACATTGTCTTATATGTTTATAGTCTCTCGAAATAATGTCTTACTTATATGTAACATATATGTTTTATTACTTTGATAATTACAGATCCTAATTTGATGATCCATGAAGAGAGCCTAGACTTATTTTTTTAGATTTTAAAGCCTTGTACTCTTTTAGATTCATTCTTTGACAATCAGTATTAGTTTATATGGATGTTTACGATATCGATTATATCAGTGTTGGATGAATGTTTTGTATTGTATTGATGAATGTTTATTCATGGATGAATGTTTTGTATCAGTATTGGATGGATGTTAATATGGATGCTTGTATATATATATATATATATATATTGTTGTGTTGGGATTGAAAGGTGTACAAAGCAAAAGTTATTTTTGGAAATCAATAAAATAGGCAAAAAAAATTTTCAAAAAAGCATCAATAATCGCACGCTATCGCTTAAAATTAAATCAATCGAATCGCCTTCAACTTCTTTGAATCTAGCGAATCATCAAGCGATCACTATTATTGGTCACGACAAGTGTGACACGTCCACGCATTTACAAATGACTCAAGATAAGTCATAATAGCGATTTTATCGCCGCTAATAATTGATGTCATTATTGTTGGTCACCGATGTCCTTCCAATGACCAGATTATTCTGCGATTCATATCAATGATCGCGATACGGTCAGAGATATTATCTCTCTGCGACCGTATCACGGTCATTGATGTCTTGATCATTGATAAGCCTTTTTGTTGTAGTATCGCATACATGGTGAAATTCTTCATTTTTCCATTCTTTATTATTATGTTTGAATAACTCGCCTACATCTGGCAATCGCGTATATGGTGAAATTCTTTAGTTATTCCATTCTTTATTATTATGTTGAATAACTCTGCTCATGCGAATTACCGCATATATGGTGAAATTCTTCTGTTATTCCATTCTTTATTATTATGTTGGAATAACCTGTCTATGCGAAGTATCCCATACATAGAGAAATTATTCTATTATTCCATTATTTATTATTATGTTGGAATACCCTGTCTATGCAAAGTACCGCATACATGGTTAAATTCTTCTGTTATTCCATTCTTTATTATTATGTTGGAACATCATGTCTGTGCATTTACGCATGACCGGTTCTCATTATTTATTATTCTATTGAATATCCCGCCTACATCGCTTACGTGACACGACCGTTCCGTATTTATTATTCTGTTGAATAACTCAGATACGCTGCTACCATATACTTGGTGAAATTCTTCTGTTATTCCATTCTTTATTAATATGTTGGAATAACCTGTCTATGCGAAGTACCACATACAAGGTGAAATTTTTTTGTTATTCCATTCTTTATTATTATGTTGGAATAACCCGTCTATGCGAAGTACCGCATACATGGTAAAATTCTTCTATTATTCCATTCTTTATTATTATGTTGGAAGAACCTGTTTATGCGAAGTACCGCATACACGGTGAAATTCTTCTGTTATTCCATTCTTTATTATTATGTTGTAATAACCTATCTATGCGAAGTACCACATACATGGTGAAATTCTTCTGTTATTCCATTCTTTATTATTATGTTGCAATAACCTGTCTATGCGATGTACCCATTACATGGTGAAATTCTTCTATTATTCCATTCTTTATTATTATGTTGGAACATCCTGTCTGTGCGTTTACGCATGACCTGGTTCCGTTATTTATTAATTTGTTGGAATATCCATGCAGACGCTTACGCATGACTTCGGTTCTCATTATTTATTATTCGTAGGAATAACTCAGATATCGCTGCTACCCTATACTTGGTGAAATTCTTCTCGTTATTCCATTCTTAATTATTATGTTGAATAACTCATACATGCAAGTACCGCATACATGGTGAAATTCTTCATTATTCCATTCTTTATTATTATGTTGAATAACTCGCCTATGCCAAGTACCGCATACATGGTGAAATTCTTCATTTATTCCATTCTTTATTATTATGTTGAATAACTCGCTCTATGCTAATTACATGCATACATGGTGAAATTCTTACATTATTCCATTCTTTATTATTATATTTGAAGAACTCATGTGTCTGGGCAGTCTGCATACATGGTGAAATTCTTCTCATTATTCCATTATTTATTATTATGTTGAATATCCGCCCATCGCAATCTGCATATACATGGTGAAATTCTTCTGTTATTCCATTATTTATTATTATGTTGGAATAACCTGTCTATGCGAATTACCACATACATGGTGAAATTCTTCTGTTATTCCATTCTTTATTATTATGTTGGAAGAACCTATCTATCTGAAGTACCGCATACATGGTAAAATTCTTCTGTTATTCCATTCTATATTATTATGTTGGAAGAACCTGTCTATGCGAAGTACCGAATACATGGTGAAATTCTTCTGTTATTCCATTCTTTATTATTATGTTGAATAACTCGTCTACATCAAAGCACCGCATACATGGTGAAATTCTTCTGTTATTCCATTCTTTATTATTATGTTGGAATAACCTGTCTATGCGAAGTACCGCATACATGGTGAAATTCTTCTGTTATTCCATTCTTTATTATTATGTTGGAATAACCTGTCTATGCGAAGTACCGCATACATGGTGAAATTCTTCTGTTATTCCATTCTTTATTATTATGTTGTAATAACCTGTCTATGTGAAGTACCACATACATGGTAAAATTCTTCTGTTATTCCATTCTTTATTATTATGTTGGAATAACCTGTCTATCCGAAGTACCGCATACATGGTGAAATTCTTCAGTTATTCCATTCTTTATTATTATGTTGAAATAACCTGTCTATGCGAAGTACCACATATATGGTGAAATTCTTCTGTTATTCTATTCTTTATTATTATGTTGGAATAACTCGTCTATGCGAAGTATCACATACATGGTGAAATTCTTTTGTTATTCCATTATTTATTATTATGTTGGAATAACCTGTCTATGCGAAGTACCGCATACATGGTGAAATTCTTCTGTTATTCCAATCTTTATTATTCTGTTGGAATAACCCGTCTATGCGAAGTACCGCATACATGGTAAAATTCTTCTATTATTCCATTCTTTATTTTTATGTTGGAAGAACCTGTTTATGCGAAGTACCGCATACATGGTGAAATTCTTCTGTTATTCCATTCTTTATTATTATGTTGTAATAACCTATCTATGCGAATTACCACATACATGGTGAAATTCTTCTGTTATTCCATTCTTTATTATTATGTTGGAAGAACCTATCTATCCGAAGTACCGCATACATGGTAAAATTCTTCTGTTATTCCATTCTATATTATTATGTTGGAAGAACTCATACATCATGCCAATCACCGAATACATGGTGAAATTCTTCTCATTATTCCATTCTTTATTATTATGTTGAATAACTCGCCTCTGTCAAGTACCGCATACATGGTGAAATTCTTCGTTATTCCATTCTTTATTATTATGTTGAATAACTCTGCCTGCCAAGTAATCGCATACATGGTGAAATTCTTCATTATTCCATTCTTTATTATTATGTTGAATAACTCGTCATGCTGGTACCGCATACATGGTGAAATTCTTCTCATTATTCCATTCTTTATTATTATGTTGGAATAACCTGTCTATGCGAATTACCGCATACATGGTGAAATTCTTCTGTTATTCCATTCTTTATTATTATATTTGAAGAACCTGTCTATGCGAAGTACCGCATACATGGTGAAATTCTTCTGTTATTCCATTATTTATTATTATGTTGGAATATCCAGTCTATGCGAAGTACCGCATACATGGTGAAATTCTTCTGTTATTCCATTATTTATTATTATGTTGGAATAACCTGTCTATGCGAATTACCACATACATGGTGAAATTCTTCTGTTATTCCATTCTTTATTATTATGTTGGAAGAACCTATCTATCTGAAGTACCGCATACATGGTAAAATTCTTCTGTTATTCCATTCTATATTATTATGTTGGAAGAACCTGTCTATGCGAAGTACCGAATACATGGTGAAATTCTTCTGTTATTCCATTCTTTATTATTATGTTGAATAACTCGCTTCATGCTGGTACCGCATACATGGTGAAATTCTTACATTATTCCATTCTTTATTATTATGTTGAATAACTCGCCTATCAAGTACCGCATATACGGTGAAATTCTTCGTTATTCCATTCTTTATTATTATGTTGAATAACTCATGCATCGTACCGCATACATGGTGAAATTCTTCAGTTATTCCATTCTTTATTATTATGTTGTAATAACCTGTCTATGTGAAGTACCACATACATGGTAAAATTCTTCTGTTATTCCATTCTTTATTATTATGTTGAATAACCTCGCTCATCCGGTACCGCATACATGGTGAAATTCTTCGCTTATTCCATTCTTTATTATTATGTTGAAATAACCTCGCCTACATCACTAGTACCACATATATGGTGAAATTCTTCTGTTATTCTATTCTTTATTATTATGTTGGAATAACTCGTCTATGCGAAGTATCACATACATGGTGAAATTCTTTTGTTATTCCATTATTTATTATTATGTTGAATAACTTTGCCTATGCTGGCACCGCATACATGGTGAAATTCTTCAGTTATTCCAATCTTTATTATTATGTTGGAATAACCCGTCTATGCGAAGTACCGCATACATGGTAAAATTCTTCTATTATTCCATTCTTTATTTTATGTTGAAGAACTCACTTATGCTGGCACCGCATACATGGTGAAATTCTTCAGTTATTCCATTCTTTATTATTATGTTGTAATAACCTATCTATGCGAATTACCACATACATGGTGAAATTCTTCTGTTATTCCATTCTTTATTATTATGTTGGAAGAACCTATCTATCTGAAGTACCGCATACATGGTAAAATTCTTCTGTTATTCCATTCTATATTATTATGTTGGAAGAACTCCGCTTACATGCTGGCACCGAATACATGGTGAAATTCTTCCATTATTCCATTCTTTATTATTATGTTGAATAACTCTGCCTGCATCTGTACCGCATACATGGTGAAATTCTTCTCGTTATTCCATTCTTTATTATTATGTTGAATAACTCTGCCTCATGCCAAGTACCGCATACATGGTGAAATTCTTCCTCTTATTCCATTCTTTATTATTATGTTGAATAACTCGCCTATCTGGCACCGCATACACATGGTGAAATTCTTCATTATTCCATTCTTTATTATTATGTTGTAATAACTCGCTCATGTGAAGTACCACATACATGGTAAAATTCTTCTCATTATTCCATTATTTATTATTATGTTGAATAACTCCTACATCTAATTACCACATACATGGTGAAATTCTTCATTATTCCATTCTTTATTATTATGTTGGAAGAACCTATCTATCTCAAGTACCGCATACATGGTAAAATTCTTCCATTATTCCATTCTATATTATTATGTTGAAGAACTCGCCTCATGCCAAGCACCAAATACATGGTGAAATTCTTCGTTATTCCATTCTTTATTATTATGTTGAATAAC